>JAPTYQ010000017.1:20364619-20376609 GCA_029814465.1 Ostorhinchus cyanosoma | reverse complement strand
TTCAGGCTATTCTCATTGTTAAAATAAAGATTTTCATGTATTTTTACTTTTTCACACAGATTAAAATCAGCAGTTTTTATTATCATTTCATTATTTTATCATTATGATCATATTTTACTGGTCTGACCCAATTGAGGTCTTATTTTTCTGTATGTGGAACCTGAATTATTTTTAACACCTGTGTTTTAGATGTTTCTCTGTTCCAGCAAACCTGAAGGTCATTATCAGGCTTCTGCAGAGTTTGGTGATAGGCTTATTATTTGAATCAGGTGTGTTAGAAAAGGGATAGATCTAAAACATACAGAATAGTGGCCCTCGAGGACCGGATCTGGACACCCCTGCTCTAGCGGGTCCAAAAGACTCATGAACACTGGCTGAGGAACACAAATACTAACACCACACAAGGGTTGAACTATGTGTTTACTATTAGTGTGTAGAGGGGTCACGGACCGGTCCAACCTACATTGTGGGCCGCCTGTTGAATAACCCTGGGCTAGTCAAATAACCTGTTTCTCCCATCACTCTATAAATGTGTTTTGTCTTAGAAGACCTGGATTAAACTGGACCATCTTTGAAGCGTCTTTATGTGGAAGTAAACAGATGACTGGCTGCGTATTATACCTGGCGGGGACATAAACTTTGACAGCTGTCCGGCGCATCCATTCTATATGTCACCGCGTCTCATCGTGGGCCAGCTGGGCGCTTCCATTTAGCTCATACATTTATCTCCATTTGCCCCTCCATTAATATCCCTTTACTGTAACCCATCCAGCTACTGGCTAGCCAAAGCAGATGAGACGCCCCATTACTTATTTAGCACCACTTTAAAGGGGACCCAAGTCAATTGAGAAGCCGCTCTCGTTTACGGTAACAACATTTGCCCGAGTGGTATCAAACACAAAGCGGGCCGAGATGAGATTGAGCGAGATGGAATCAAGTCAATAAAAGACATGGTGGATGATGTGCCCTGCGGTCAGATAGTTAAGTGAAGGTCAACCTGCCGGGGCATTGTGTAATCTGGTGGCTCTCTGGACGATGACAGGCAGACAGATTCGTAAGGCTAAGGTGGAAAAGTTGCCTGGCCTTCAATATCCTCTAAATCGATGTGACCAGAAGAGGAGAATGATAGTTTTTACCCCTGTAATGAAATTTTTTCTCCCCCCCCTCTCATATTATAGTGGATCCTTGTTGGGAGGAGGGTAGGTTTTGATGCATTGAGAGCTCATGAGAAAGGACACACGATAAGGGTTTTGTGGAGGGGGGGGGGGACAGGCGCTCCAACCAGCCACCACTTTTTTTTTTTTTTTTTTCTTTGTGTGTGTGCAAGTGTGTGGGTTTCAGCAGATAGGCCAGCATGGGCACTTTACCCAACCTAATCATGATTCCCCTCTTTTATCTGAGTGCAGACCGACTGTCCAGGCCTATACATCACTCTCCCACTAATACACACGCATACACACACACACGCATACACACACACACACAACTTCCCCACTTTCTGTCCTCGCTCTCTTTTCTTCCACACTATATATTGTCGTGTATCACTCCTGACACTCAGGCAACATATTAAAAAGAGGGACAGTGGCTGCTCGCTGTTATTGCCAGGAAAGTGATTTACCATGGGGCCGCATTCGCACCATATTGATTAAACAACGTACGTGTGTGCGTGCGTATGAGTGCGCGCATTTGTGTGTGTGTGTGTGTGTGTGTGATTCACCTTTTCTCCATCTTGTCAGGCTTTCTCATTTTCCCTCTTGTGTCACCGCTCTTCCCTCCTCCCTCCTCCTGTTTTCTCTGCTCGTTTTATCTGTCTCTTCACTTCCGTTACCTCTGATGTCGGCCAAAAACCTCCCCTCTCCCGCTCCCCTGTTTTTCTGTGTTTGCCCCAGACTCATGCACTTGGCGACTGTGTGTGAACGCACAAGCGAAGGCCGATGAATGAGAAAGACAAAGAGAGAGGGCAAGAAACCACACAAAACCCTCCCTGCTGTATTTGCGTCTACTGTTACTGCAGTGATGTATTCATTCACACAGTCACATATGCAGGCACTTCAGGTTTGTGGCACATTTCGGATTCTTGAGGAGTCTACTAGGCATTCCTGTGGATGCTCAAAGAGAATTCATAAATGAGACTAAACACATATTCTTCCACACGCCTGTCAAACAGAAGAGCAACGGATATTGAACTGATTTTTAGGCCAAAAGAATATTTCCATCATCAGTTAATGTTATTTTACAGGCACAGACTAAATATTTGAACCCTTCAACCCCATAATTTAAATAACTACACAGCTCCAACAGCCCACTCTATGTCTGTTCCATAATATTATTAAACCACAAATTATGACTTATGTTTTCCTGCTTTTTTGTCTGTTGGTGCCAAGGCTCAGTGTAACTGACTGTTACCACGGGAACAAGGGTCTTGGTTCTAATTGGTCATTTGGTTCCAGTGGCGGTTCGAATGCCCGTCCGCATTTATGCAGATATTTTGCAAAACAAACCTTTTTTGTCTACATTTGAGAATAGCAATGAAAACAGAGACAGCATACCCACACTGACAGTTCAGTTTTTGTTTTGTGCAGAGGAGCATGCACCTGCAGCCTGCACGCATGCAGCTACAACACCAGATATATAGGTTTCTGTGTAGGTCTGATAACCACAAAACATGATAGGGTATATTATTCTCAGTAGATCATGACAGCATGGGCACATTTTGTAGATGGACAGATGTGTACTAGTGCTGTAGTGAAATCAATATAACACAAAATGTACACTTGCAAACAAAAAAAAAGTCCAACCAACACTTAAATGAACTTAAATTTAGACTAAACCTTCTGCTTCTGCCTCATATAGTACCTGATCTGCAGTCTACACAGTTTAAAATTCAACAGAAACGATGCTTTTTATAAAAACAAAGGTCATATGGAAGGGGGGGAGGATGCTATCCATTAATATCAGTATTATTTTTTGGGGCTATCCAATTTTAAAGAAACTAAAACACACCTCTAAGTCATGGATCTACTTCAAAATGTAAGGGGTTTAACCTTAACTCTCGCGCTAAGACTGCATTCACACAACAGGTCTTAATGCACAATTCAAATTTTTAGGTGAAATCCGTTTGTTTTTTTTTGTGTGCTCGCTCATATCACACATTAAATTTGACTTCTATCAGTTTTGAGTATGAACTGAATGCGACCCTGAAGTGACCTGTGATGCGCAAAACAGGTCCCGATGTAATACGTGACCACACAGGCACGCACTGTGTTTATGGAAGTAAATATATTTTTTCTGCTGTGACGTTTGATGTTAAGGTCAGATAAACGCGACCTGGCAGATTAGTCCCTCCCCCCCCGATCACTGCGAAATTTCATCGTTTAAATTGTATAAACCTTTCCTGAAAATGTCGTCAAAATCCTTCCGTAACTTTTGGAGTTATCTTGCTGACGGACAAACAAATAAACAGACAAATCCCAATGAAAACATAAATAAATATCAGATACGTATTGAATTTAGGACCAAAAAAAACCACAAAAAAATCGGATTTGGGCCACTTTTGAACGTAACCTAAAATTCATGGATATCTGTGCTGTAGTTTTTAGTAGATCATTACTGATGAGGAATGATCAGAAAGTCATATGACACATGAGTACATACCTAATAAATACACACTTGAGTGCATATAAGCTGTAAATCTGTGTTTAAGTTGAGATCAGCCACACACTTTATTTTCTTCTTTTTTTTACGATGTTTCCAAATTTTACGCTGCATCACATTAGAGTACCGCCATGATTTTAATGTTGTATTCTCAAATATACACAAATAGAAATCCTCATGTTAAAAAAAAAAAAAAAACCCATTTAAATGCACATTTATGCCACAGCCGATGCTGATGTCGGCAGCTCACAGTGTTACCGGTTGTCATAGCAATGCAACGCGCTTTCAGGCACATATATTTTCCACGTGTCAAAAAGACGACGTTGGAGCAGTAGTGGGAAGATGTGTCGTTGCCCACATCTCCCAAAGAAATGGTGATACGTCTCAGCGCTTGGCATATCTGAGCTGACCAAAAAGCAGTAAAATTAGACTGTACAGTGTAAACAACAGTTTCAGTAGCAGGTTTTCGCCAGTAACCTGCATAATTTAACTGTGGTAAAAAAAAAAAAAAAAAGAAGCAGAAATGGTGCTAAATAAGAGACATCTGGACACAAAATACCCATTTTAGTTCACCAAAGCTATTAAATAAATGATCAAACGGGTAAATGAAAGACAGAATGAGAGCTTGACGCTTAGTGCTTTAAAAAGGAAAGCGTTTTAACCAACATGTGCAAATCAAATAATCCTAATAGGTGTTAGCGTTATGTAACACATGGGTTGTCAACCTTTTGTAACATCAGGACTGCTTCTGATCATTAAAATGACTACCTTTCCAAATAGATTACTGGAGAAAAAAAAACAGATTAAAAAAATGTACACAAAAAAAAAAGCAGAGTATACATATATAATTAAGCAGTAAATGTGCGATATCTGCTTTAATCACCAAAATAAATATTGTGCTCATTATTGCTTGGCATTATGAATGAAGATTTAATATATTCAGGGTCATATTTCCTCTTATTAGCCCAGGTTTGTCTCCTATATCATTTTTTTCCTCCCAAAAATGTATCCATTTATTGCCATCATATCCGAGGAAGCACTAACTAACAGTAGTATAATGTTTGTCTCTACCTGATGATATGCTGTAATTAGCTTAGGAACTCAAGTAAGTTTTTTTTTTTTTTTTTTTTTTTGTTCATGTGAATTCTTGAGCACATTTGAATATTACAAAAACAACTTGCTATGTAAATTAACACAAAATGTCATTTTAATCCAACCGTTTGACAGTACCACGGGTTCAGAACTTACTACTTATTAGCATTAAATTAAAGTTCCATGTCTTTCCACTAAGGCTACATCCACATTAATACATTCTCACAGTGTTTTAGCAAAGTTGCACATGCAGCACATCATATGACCTGATAATGCATGGACACGGACACGGGAACTATGACGAACGGCTTGAATAACAATGGAGTGGTCAGTATCATGATGAAATACTTAATATAGCTGCACAACTGTTAACAGACACAACAAGAAGAGCTGGAGCTGTAATGGAATTCATGCTAAATTAACCCATGAAGACCCAAACAGCCACTAGCAATTAAAGTCATCAACTGATCTAAAATATTTAATAACTTCTGAACCACTAAACCTATTGATACGTTGAAGTAATTGGTGTAAAATGCAGTTTTTAAAAAAAAAAAAATCTTTTCATGGTCATCAGATATGACCCATTTGGACGTTCAGAGCCTCCGTAATTCATGTGGAAACACTCATCTTCTACTGTACAATATCGATTCACCAGTAAAACGCTTGGAGTTTGACAAATGACAGTGGACGGAGATACTTGTTTTTACATCATGTTGTTGATATCTTTGCCGAAAAAGTCAGTTTTTCTTCAGTTTTCGCTGTTTTTCCATATAAAAACCCAACTTTAAAATGAGTTTTTTATAAATATATACAAGCTAAGACAATTAAATATAGGAAAATACCTGATTTTTAATGAAAAAAATGCCAAAATACAGAGGATGATAATGCAATAAATGGTGAAAAATTACTTAAAGAATAATAATAATAATAATTTTATTTATAAAGCGCTGTACAGGTAGTTAACACAGATGTTTAGACAATTTACATACTGACCAAACAACTGAAAACACATAATAAACAATTTAAGACAAGATAAATAATATAAGGGACTCTTCTCAATTACTTTATTTTAATTGATTGCTATTTATATTTTATTACATTTCATTTTAACTGTAATTGTATGTTGTTAACCCGTCTCTTTTCCATTTTTGTAAAGCTCTGTGACTTACCCTGCGTATGAATTGTGCTATACAAATAAACTTTGCCTTGCCTTGCTGTAAAACACATTAAAAACAAGATAAAACACATAGAGAAACATTTATTTGGAACGTGCCATAAACGCAACACTGGGTCTTTATGGATTAAAGATGAATTGGAGAGTGATACCTATCGAGACTTCAGGTCGACGTGTATGTCATTGTGTCTGGAAGGGTAGAAAAGGTTTGCATTTTAAAACAAAACTCTACCACTGTGGATATTAAATCTTATTAATGCGTGACCTTCATCTTGCTCTGGGTGGCGAGTTACAAATCTTCATTGGAGAGTGAACATTGAACTTGCTGTCAGGTGTATGAAACTACTGTGAAAGAACACTTTGTCCCAGTTGTTACCTCAGCTACAACTTGATGTACGCCTCATTCTCTTTATCATTACTCTTTATCATTATTCCCCTTCCTTTTTTTTTTTTTTTTTTCTTTCTTTCTCATTTTAGTGGCTTCTCTATTTGTTCATTCCACTTGCCTAGGCCGTCTCCTGGGCCATTAATCTATACCGCTCCAACGGCTCCTCTGGGCCAGACCGGGCTGTGGCGCCACTCATTCTGCACTCTGAAAGGCCACTGTGTTCATACAGATATGAAACGACAGACAGAGACAGACAATGGCTTTTAGAGAAAGCACCCAGAGACATGAGATAAGTGGAAAGAAAGAGAAGGATATGAGGAGAAAAGAAAATACACTCGACCCTCCTTCACTTCTCATGTCTTTTAAGGCAGAAGTGACAGAATCGTGTATTTGAAGGAGTGAAGAGAGTGAAATGATGTTACCCCTGAACAACTGCACTGAGGTTACGGGAGCGTCTGCCCTTTTGAAAAGGTTGAGATTTGAAGAGATTAATATGCCGTTGGATCGCACTGGGGGATTTCTGGCTCACCCGGAGCTGGCCTGGACAGGCAGCAGCAGCAGTGTGGTGACGGGGGACTCGAGCAGATGGCCTGGCTTAATCAGGAAAAGAGCGTTGTCCTAGCTTCCTGGGTCTGGAAAAGAGTCATGTGATTTAGAGGAAGAAAATGTTTCAGCTTGACTCGACAAATGCGTGTGTGTGTGAGGGTCGATATTACAGTGACTGGTGCCATGTCTTCGTATATACTCGCAAATACTCTGAAATACTCTGAAAATCTCAAATTCAACCATAGTGTGTTTTTGGAAGAGTTAATGACTTTTGTGAAATGTTTTTTTTTTATTATAAGGTCAATCAAAGTCAAATGTGGTTCCTTATCTGTAAGCTGCAAAAAAAAAAAAACCCTAACCCCCCCCCCATCACACCAAAATGTAATAATGTATTCCTTCTGCCTGTATCAACACTTCCTGTCAATTTCCTGAAAATCCGTCCCTAACTTTTTGACTTATCTTGCTGACAGACGAACAAACAAACAGACATAACCTCCTCCGTTCGAGGTAAAAATACAAAAATAACACATGTAAAGTGAAATGAACATGCATTCCAACAACATGCGTGCTGCTCCAGACCCCTGTCCACCTCCACATTAACCCTTTGAACATCATTCCTTCCATTAGTACCTTTACTTCCTGGTACCGATCAAAGCAGGTCCACTCACTGTCCGTGCAGAGGTGGACCTTCCAGACCCTGGAGACCACATTGGACCTGAGATTGTTGCCTCATTGTTCTCACTGAAACTGTTGCTGTCACTGTCTTGTAATGCGTGCAGAAATGACCAAAAATAGTCACTAGAGCAATAAAGGGTTAAACTGCAGATCAGGTAACATAGGAGGCAAAAGCAGAGAGTTTAGTCTGGTTTAGTTTAAAAATGCAAGTTAACTTATACTGTCACTGTTGTAATGTGTGCAGAAATTACCAAAAATAGTCACTTACCGGATAAAGCGTTAAAAACAAAAAAAAGAGAAGTAATAAATAGATCCAGCCAACTTGGCAGTGCAGCCCAGATGACTGGAGGCTCTGTCATTACCCGTGATAGAAGGTATTGAAGCTGACTGAGTTGGGAATTTGGTGCACAGCTCATCTGAACTCTGTTTTTCTGAAGCTTTAATGTAATTGAATCTAAGAAACGGCATCAATCTTTGATTTATTAGATATTTCCTCGTACGTTTTCGTTTTGACTTAAATCTATGAAAGGTCCATTTATACATAAAACAACACGCCAATTGAACGTGTCTCTTCGCAGCGTGTTCCTCCGCCTGTTCGCAGATGTAGTATTTTATATTGTTTTTCTTCTTTTTAATAGTAGAGCGAGTAATACATCTTCTGATGCCATCACTCAGGGGGAAAACATAAAACGCTAACAGTCCATAACTTGAAAATCAAGCGAATTTATTTGTAATTATATGCATGATAAATCAGCGTTATTGCTATTCAAATGACATTCTACAAGTGTCTGTTTATTCATCTGCTGCCAGCTCGTCTTGGTGTTGTATCGCCATTTTCAGGTAGGAAGTAAGTTGATGTTTATTTTTCTTCCCCCTGTAGAATTCAGCCTGTTTACAATCAGGACGACAAAAAGTACATCAGTGTTATTAATACGCTACCCTGTCTCTCCGAAATTACAGAGAAAATGTTTTATTAAAAATACAATCGCACTCACTTTTTTTTTTTCGCATTTTTTTTCCCCCATGGTTGGAAAAGTGTTGCTGCTGTATATATAGCATAACAGAGAATCAGGGTGTGAACTCTGCCTTCTGGTGACAAAACCCTAGATTTTGTAAATCCACCGTTCACCCAGCCACCTTCTACCCGTTGAGCAACGCCAAAAGAAGTCGCACATCCTTCAGTGAGAAATTACATTTCCTTGCAATATAATCAAGACACAGTTTTCCTTAGTCGCAAAACACAAAGTGGGCGGCTTTAGGTTCATTATAAAACATAATTGGATTTGCAGTTTTGTTGCGTACGAGCATAATTTCTGTGACACAGCGTTTGTGCTCGGTTCTTACTTGGGAGGTAAAAGCAAGGCAGTGTTTGGGCAGACTATACATCACCCAGAGGACCAGAGAGAATGACATTCATAGGTGCCATTGAGGAAATCACTAAATCTTTAACTACCCTTGAAAACAGGAACGAGGAGGGATTTTTGGGGCTGAGATGACTGACTGGGACTCGGGGTCATAGTAGTACATTAATAAGTGTTGGTATATTTCCAGAAGTTGTTGACAGGCGGCGTAGAGCGCTATTTGTTCACTTTGTTTTGTATCAAGACAGTCTTTGGATTCAAACCAGTGAACTTTCCAGTGGTGAGCGCCGTTTCTTTTCTCGTCTATCCCCGCTGTCGGGAACTGGAGCTTTAAATTCTAACAAGGCAAGCGTTTGCTGTGTAAGCTGTCACTTCCTACTCATTTCCTGTAAAATGTGGATGTAAGAAGCACATTTAATTACTCACTTCTTGCTAAGGAAAGGGAAGTCTGAGGTGGTCGTGATAGAATTTCATTTTTTTTTTTTTGTTATGATAATATTGAATAGTGCTTCTTTCTTCCAGTATAAATCTTTTTTTTTTTTTTTTTTTCTTTTTAAATAAAACACTTACTATTTCAGCCTCTAAATGGAAATTTTCTTTCTACCCTCCCGTTGCGGTGCAAGGTCATCCAGCAGGACTGAGGCCTCTGGAGCAGGTCGGGGTTAAATATCTTGCTCAAGGCCTGGTCTAACACTGTGTTCACATAAGGAGCTGGTGTTTGTGTGTGTGTGGGGGGGGGGATCAAACCTGAGGCCTTGCAGTGTGAGGATGACCTCTGTAGCTGCTTGGCCATGCAAAAGTCAATAATGCACGCTCATGTAAGGGAAGCAAAGACCTGAACGTACACCCTTTTTGTTGCTTCGCGGAGGGGTCAAGATACAATCCAGCCCCGGAGCATCGCTATAGTAATGACCGGAAAAGAAAAAAAAAAAAAAATCGAACTAGCGCGGGGCATCGCTATGGCAACAGGGGTGATGTCATGATCCCTGCTGCTGGGCAAACTCCGTTATAGCCGAGGATGCAGCCTCCTGCCACGGCTGTGTTGTGTAGCGAAGGCCGGTCAGGCTGGCAAACTTCTCCACTGTAGATCATTGTCACTGGATCCACTCCTCCTCTTGCTCTCTTTCACATCGTCTCCTGTGTCTTGCTCTCGTTTAATTCTCTTGCTCTCTTTTTCGCTCTCTCTCATTGCTGCTCTGTCTCGCTTATTGATGTGTATATCTCTTGATCTCTCCTCCAGCCATACACTCTAAGCTGGTGGTGTTGAAAGAGATGGATGATCACTGCCCTCAGTAATCTCCGCTGCAGCCATTTAGATAATTAAGTCACTATTCTTGCACTTTGCTTCGTGTCCCTCTACCAAAGCTCGACCGTGCACATACACAAGACTACACGCATGTATTAAAGGTACAATACGTACAGTTCTGCATGAAAATATCTAAATTAAGCATGTTCAGATCATGTCATCGCTCATTCCATATCCCGGTTTTACAGAAATGTGGTAAACCCTGCATCTGGATACAGCAGACACACTCATGCAACGATGTTTCTGCTACAATGAATTTTTAGCTAATTTTGTACACACCGTTTCACTACCCAATGAAGCTTTAATGATGTATTTCCCTATCGATGTCTTACAATGGAGTGTAAACAGTTGTTCATGTTATCTGTAGAGCTAATGTGTACACATGCAGGTGTTAATCACCAAGTTAACATTAGATATGACACCTTATCTGAAGTTAAGCATTTCAAGTTGCAGCGCTGTGTTATTGTCCTTCAGCATCAGTGGGTAAGAATCCATCCTTCCTTCTCGGCGTATTTTAATTCAAGTTGCCTTAGACGACATGAGACTTGCGCATCTACTCCGTGTAGATCTACCTCATGATGCAGGTTTGTCTTCCTTGTGTTTTCAGATTGGAGAAAATCTGATCCATGATGCAGGTTTTTTTTTACCTTAAAAAAAAAATTATTCATTTGAACAATGAACATGAGATCATCATCATCAATTAAAATTAGATTTTTTTTTTTTACATCATACTTTATACATACATCATGGTACAATTCTAGATGTATTAATCAAGGAGCATACACAATCCACTTTTCCCAGAATTCAGTACATTTCTCCAACTCAAGTCTTAAAACAAAAGTGAGTCTCTCTATACAGTAAATTTCTTTAACAATCCCACACCAGTGGTCCAAAGCTGGACAATCAGATTGCAACCACTTTCAGGTTATATCTTTCCTACTAACGGCCAAAAGTATCTTCAGTAAGTATTTATCCTTCAGTGGGACTATTTCCAGGATTTTACCAAAATATAAGGTATCAAAAGAATAATCTAAATCTAGGCCTATTATTTTATTTATCTCGGTTGCCACCTCTCTCTAAAATGACTGGATTTTTGGACAAGCCCAAAAAAACATGGAAATGATTGGCTGTAGAGTTTCCACAATTTCGTCAACAGAAGCTTTGGTTCCGTGCACATGCAGGATTTGGAGTGCTCTCAGGTTTAGGGAGGCTAAATGCACGATTTACAGCCGGAGTTCGGATCAGACTCTGTCAATTGTGACCTGGAGACGACTCTACTGTTCTATTCTTTATCTCCACAAGGAGGCTTGGAAAACTCACTTTTTCTACAAACAGCCTGAAATAACGTGAGGATCTTCAGTTTTTATATTTAGTCTTTTGATTTGGACTGAGAGGTGAGAGCTGCAGGAGGAAGCTGTTCCTGCTCATTCAGTGTGCAGTGCATTAGCTAGCATAACTGTGGATTTTGCATTAAATTGGCATGAGTATGGATGTAATGTGAATGAAACATTAATGCGAAGTGTTGTCTAACTCCCGCATGACCCTGTACGACTGTATGACATAACAAACCCCATCATTTGTGGTTGTTTTGAACGAGAGACCTCTAGCGGCATAAATGACACACTGTGCTTTTAAATAACGAGGCTAAACGCTCCGTGCACCAGCTACACCATCTCAGTACTTCCCATGATGCAGCAGCTGCACTTTTTTTTCTTTTTTTTGGTTCCAACGACCCTGTGTGTTTATGTATGTACGTGTATGTGTGTAAGTCTGAGCTGCCTGTGTGTGTGTGTG
>JAPTYQ010000017.1:20350460-20362602 GCA_029814465.1 Ostorhinchus cyanosoma | reverse complement strand
AAAAAATCTTTGGGATGCTGCAAAGAAAAATCTCAATGTGTTTACAACAAATGATCCAAATTTGAAGTGTCTCAGTTTCTGTATTTAAATGGTGCAGCACAGGGTTGGACATGGCATTTCACTGAATCTGCACAGGTATTTGCACATTTTTATATTTTAAGCCAAAGCCCGCCAAAATTTACTCAATAAGAAGAGTCGAGTAGTTGCAGGATAAAGCAAAAACCTTCAAAATTCAATATCTGTCCGTGAGCTAATATAGCATGGTTATCCTTTACATGGCTAATCATTAATTTAATACATGCATTAGACAGGAAATCCAAATTGTTGCATCATTTCAAGAGGGCAAAAAATGACTTCAAGTGCGTGAAGTCCAAAAATTACAAGCGAGCATTTGCCAAGCACTCATTAAACACAAACATGGTTTATCATCAGAAACATTAGATAGTCCAGATATACTCCATTACTCTTAAACCGAATATTCATAGAGACTGGGGGAAGTTAAGCCACTGCCTGCTTCTGCACATGTGCACATCCACTCTACTGCAGATGTTCTACTGTGTGGAAATGAATTACCAGTTGTTGTGAGACATTCAAAATCATTACCACTTTTCCCTGTGTCATTAACAAGCTGCTCCCACGCTGGTAAAATGCATTAATATTTTAAAGACATATTATTCCACTTTTGTATTTCTCTGCAATGTTGCACAGTGTTAATTATGCTACTTTACGTCTGGATCTCAAACCATTTTTTTTCTCCCACCAAAAGACGAATATAAACCAATAAATTGATGCAACCATGTGAGGACAAGTTGTCTAAACACCAGAAGTTGCTAAAATCTGCGGTCGGCTCTAGCCTTGGTGTGTATGCAGGACCGCGGCATCCAAATTGAGATTGTGTGTTCATCGTCTGCTGCGTCGGGCGGTATGGACTCGGGCTGAGGAGGAGAATTTAAAAAGCCCGAGACTGTGGCTCGTGTTGCTCCAGGCTATTCCTGTACCAACAGTCTCTCCCATTATTTAAATATCAGGATGAATACCTCTGTTGTCCTGGAGGAACTGTCAGCACATTTACTGGTGTGCTGTTACATTGCTGTATATGTGACGTGTGCGTGTGCATGCGTGTACCCCTATGACAGTCGTGTGTGTGTGTGTGTGTGTGTGCGCGTCTCCCACAGGGCCGCTCATTTACAGCGATACCTTGTCCTCGTACAGTTACAGCATACCTACTTTCCCCAGCCCTCATTTGTACCATCCTGACTTGCTGATGGATGAATTGATCATTAGTGCAGACCCATGTGTGTAACAGGTGGCTGTTTATATGTGTGTGTGTGTGGGTGTGTGTGTGTGTGTGCGAGCATGGTGAGAGCTGTCCTGTCACTGGGTCAATAGAAGTAAACACTACTACAGGTTGGAAATGGAGCCCATCCTCTTGGGGAGTATCTGATGCAGCGCTGGAATCGCTGGGGGTATTAAACGCGGGGCAGAATGTGCCAACAAAGCAAACATCACACCCTAGAACAGAAGTCTGACACAAAACCCGCCTCACCCCACACTGATCCTTCCTTAACACCATTCCTTCTATTTCAGGCTGCACACACACACTTACACACACACACACACACTTAACTGCTGTTATATCTCATTTGCTTGCTCGCTCACACTGCCTCGCCGTCTCACCGTCGCTGAAACGTTCTGTCCATCTGTTCCACTCCCTCTTTCTTCACGTCTATCCGCGGCTCCCTGCGTATTCCCACATGGCTTTGTTAACGCAGTTCTGTCACACGCCCCAGACATGCTGCGTGCTGTCTCAGAGTGACAGATGCTGTTCTTTGGGGTGTGTGTGTGAGACATTCACACCTGCCAAACAACTTTTATTTTGGTTAATCACTCCGCTGCTGCTCTGGAACTCCAGTTGTTGAAGTCTCCCAACGTGCGACGTGTGCCGTTTTACCTCACGACTCTCGCGTCAGCCACGGGAACATGTATGACGGTGCAGAGCATCTCCATGGTAATACCTGTTCCTGTTGGCCAACATATGTAGATATTGACAAACACCCCCACACATGCACACACTCAGCTTTTACTCCTTTGCAGCACAGCACAGCATACACCCACACCATCTCAGCTCAGTTTTTGAGTCTCATTTGCACATGCATCATAAAAATACTCTAGCTGGGTGCAGTTTAATTTCTGACGCACCAGCAATGGCAATTTAAAAAAAAAAAGGGGTGTCAAAAGCGCCCCACGACCAGCGCGTTCTGCCTTCACTGCTGCAGACTGCTTTTAACTCATGACGTGACTGACAACACAATGGAGATGCCAGTCACTCAGCTCATTAACTGTGATTGCTGACATGGTATTTCTCTCATTTTTTTTTTTTTTTTCTTTATGGACTCTTCATTTCTTGCAAGAAAACACAACTTTTTGCGACTTATTGTTGCCATCTATGCTTCTGGAGGATTAGTGATTTTAATCATTTGTTTAGATTTTCATCTCCCCCTGCAAAGGATTCACAGTCATCAGCTGTTATTTTAAGCAGGAGCTAGAGTTAGAACGTAGCGTTTAGCGTGGGAAACTCCCGATACCTCCAGGTAAGATTATTAACATGCTGACTGGATTGCAGGAGCTGAAGAGCCTCATTAATTGCTTTAGGGTATGACTGAAATGCTGTCATTAGTTTCTTATGAAATTGAAAAGGCTCTTAAAAAGGTTGGCTTAGTATGCAAGCCCTGAAGCTGAGGTTATCATCTCTCCTGTGAAAGACCGTTGTCTTGTCCGGGTCTGACAGTGAATTCATTGGACGTGACGGAAAAATGGGCAAATCTTTATTGGCACTTTCTCCCCAGAGCTGTGCGGCACGGACTGAAGTGTCATTGGAGATGTGATGTATTTGACTGTTTATCTGGTCTGGCAGAGTCCACAGGTGCGCTAGGTGTTGGTTTGCCCTGCCACCTTTTAGAGAGTGAGATTCCTTTTATCACCTTTTTATAGTTACTCCAACAAACAGCGCCTCAAGGTGACACGAGCTCATACGCCGACACACATCCTTTCATGCACACCCAAACATTTCAAACCAGTCGCTGAAACTCGGTTGTGAAGAGAATTTAAGACTCTTTAATTAGTGGCTTAAATCCTTCTGTTCACCGAGGACCATAATCATTGTGGGATTTGTCTCCGTGACACTCGTTCTGCAGGGATCAGTTGCCAGCCTCCTATTACAAAGTACATACTGACATGCATAGTGTAAAGATGACAGGAATTCACTTAGAGGATTGTGCGCACATTGAAATCCAGCGCGAAGATTTCTGAAAAAAAAAAAAAAAAGGCACTTTGATAAGTATGTGATATAATTCGAAGCATGTTAATGTGATATTGTTGTTTTAAAAAGAGTCAAAAAATCAAAATCAATATCAAAACCAAAGAGCGATGACATACTCTGAAGTGAGCATAGCCGGGTTTCACATTTCTTCTCGAAATAGCCAGCAGGGGTTTCTTCAAATCTTTTTTTTTTTTTTTTTTTTTTGGGTATAAACTGAACAATATTTTAACCAGAAGGATTGATAAGAAACCACATTATCTAGGTCTCAGTTCATTTCTACGATCAACACTAGTCATACCAAAGCGTTTTTTAGACGTAACGCCGCGTCCTAATCACCCACTTATTGAACTCCTTTTTCTGACAGTTTCAGCTTTATCGCATTGTTGTAAAGTGACATCCGCAGATGAAGACACTTCATTGTCAGTCACTTACCATTTCTGTCTGTCAGGAAGTTGTCAGAAAAAAAAAAAAAAAAAAAAAGAGGGTCATGATAGGATAAGTGTTTGGGAGCGGGATTGAAAACCAGAGCTCATGTATAAAAGTGGGTAATATGTTTTGTTCAAGTAGTAAAATGTGCAGATTTTGGTACGAAATTTCATATATGATTTGTATTTTGGATATAAAGGAACAAAAAAACAAAGAGTAACTACAAATTTAAATGGAATATTAAAGCTAACAAGCCAATGGAAAATAATTTAGTGACTTAAGCAGTAAATTTCAACTTGTACAGGTATTGATTGCAATATAACGCTATCGTACACAGTCTCATAATGAACAAAATGATATTTTACACTCATATTAATCATAGTCATGATAGATCTCTAACCTAAGATCTAATTTTTAATACTTTTTTTTCAGTTTCATTCAAATGCTTAGCAGCTACAACACGTTACACAAATTTCTGCAGGTTAAAGTGAACTAACCAAGTCATTTTTAGCGCCGACAGACTGAAAAAAATCACTGTAAATGGATGTAAATGTATGGACTAGTCTAGAAACATTAATGCAAAAAAAGTAACCCTGATGCCATATACAGTTTTTTTGTTTTTTTTTTCCTCCACATTATACATTTATGTTACATTGTACACAAATAAACACCCAATTTCAGACGGTCAGAGGACTTTAACCCATAAAGACCCAAACAGCCACCAGCAACCGAAACCATCGCCTCATATAAAATGTTTAATAACCTCTGTTCAAATACTGAACTAATATTGATTGAATAGAACCCTTGAAATCACGTGTTATTTACTACATGAAGGAATTAATATTTATACACATTTATTGATAATATGTTAAGAGACATCTTCAGGCTACGGGTGACCTAAAAAAAAAAAAAATGCACATTTTAATTTGTAATTTCACCATTTTTTATATCGTTTCCTGTGGAAAAAAAACCCCAAACAAAACAAAACTGCACGACAATATCCATCAACATGATCAGTTTCTTCCTGATGTGGAAAACGATGCACGACTAAGAATTAAAGTAAAGTATATTCGAGGGATGTTCCTGATCTCATAATAACTTGGTATTTACACCATTATGCATTGATAAAAGAAATGGCCATATTGACAGTGAGTATGTATAGTAGATTTAATTTAGTGTATTCACAATATCGTGGAATTATTCAGTCGTGGATCGAAAGAAACAAGTGTCTAAAACCTCTAATTGTCTAATAAAAAGTATCATAACGTTTATCAAGGCCGATTGCTGAGCGATATCCAGCCCTACTGTCAGTTTAGCCACCATACTGTCCCTTATTAATAACATTATTGAAGTGTAACACAGTGTATTTTAATTACATCTCCTTTGCTGACCCTATGCTGTGTATTGCAGCTTTACTGAAGGTTATTCCACAAAGCTCTTTTGTGTAGGCACTTGCAACTTTTGCCCTTCTCCACAATCGAAAGGCTTGGATTTTCAATGAGCTCTTGTTCTTGGAGGTTTACAGACAAAAAGCTACTTGCATTAAATCTCCAAACTGTCTAGACTGCACAGTCCAGGATGCACAGTAGCATGTACCCACTTAACTTGTAAAAAAGGAATGATAAAAATAAATTGTGCAGAATTGTCAAATGCAAATGCACATTGCCTGCAATTCTGACTCTCCTAGAGATAATGTCCATTTCTTTTTCTCTGTTCCTATTTTTTTTTATATAGAGGAATTTTCTCGCCTCTTATTTCCCAGCAGAGGTGTGGTGCACGGCAGATAAGAGAATATTACCTGGCACTAACCCTGCCATTGTTCCACTGGACTAGCACTTTGTTACTCTCTCTGTCTCACATATTTTTAGAGATAATACAGGCTTATTCTGTTGGAAAATTCAAGGTTATTAAAAGGGGTTACTGCTGAGAGGGGGAGAGGTTATTGCAGAGAGAGCGAGAAAGAGAGCGTGAGAGTGTTGTCCCACAGCTTTTAGATGTTCTGTCTGGCTCCATCGCCTCGTATCAGCTTGCAGTGTTTGGTCAGAGCAGACCTTATATGAGAGAGAAGTAAATGAAGGGGGTATTGAGAGTGGGAATAAAATGCATGAAAAGAGTATAGGCGGGGGGGAGGAAAAAAAAAACCCCACCAAATGTAAAGACAAGAGACAAAATCTAGCAGGTAAATTAAAAAAAAAAAAAAAAAAGGATGGGTAGAGCAGAGAAAGCTACAGTAGAGTCAGTGCTCCCACCACCGGCTGCATGTCGTATCACTTTCATCACTGCTTTGTAGAAGAGCTTTCATTTCCACCAGACGACTCCTATACTTCAGTGCAGTTGTAGACTTATGTAGACTCTTTATATGTCGCCAAACCATTACATACATATGCCTTTTTTTTTTTTTTTTTTTTTGTAGTAGGGTGCATTCTATTTTTGTACACTCACACAGAACCACACACAGAAGGCGGCATTTCAAGGCGTTTGCTCCTCTGTGAGGGAAGAAGCAGCGTGACAGACCCCAGCGTGCAGAATAAAGACTTATCATCCGCTGTCATTCTCTCCTTACAGACCAGGGGATTTTGCATGGGGCTTGCTGAACCTGGTTTGAGGTTGTTATTTATTTATTTCATCTGTTATCAAGGGCTTGGGAAGCCTAACATGCCTTTGGTGAGGAGGGATACAATGCACTACAAACCCCTCAGTGATGGATTTCACTACTCAGATCCTGTACTGCTTTGATTTATGATATAATATAGAGTGATACGCCGCTCATGCTACACAATAGTGCCATACCCCATACTGATGTAATTCCAAGCTCACTGTCACATCTTAGCCTATCACAGCCTGCTCTGCTTGAAATGGGGAGAACCCTCAAATGCACTTCAAGGGCAATCTGATTGAATTAACCAGCCATTAGATGTATGAGATGAGCTGTAATTGCAGGGGTATTTATCTATTCAGAAGAATGAGTTTTGACCGCAAGGTCACGATTCTGCTTCGCTGTCCTCGGGACAACCTGCCTGAGTGCGTACCTGTTTGCTTCTGGCGTGGCCGTATTGTTTTAACCTCTCCTGCTCGAGCCTAGATGCTTCACGCAACAAATTTAGCTCCTCACGGTGTTGGCACTGATGGTGTTTTTTATAGACCTGCAGCAGCGCTCATTTCTCTCCCTCTTGTCGCAGCCCTCGTTAATGACTGGGAGAATAGGAATTAGAGGCAACAAATGAGCCGCAGTGTGTTCATGTCAGTCAGGTGCAATGGGAGCAGATGCTGCGAGCATTCACACCTTCATCTCAACAAAATCTCTCTCCTTCATTCACTCCCGTGTCTCCGTTTTTGCTTGTGTCCTGGTCTGTGGTTCCTTGAAATTCTACCGGTCTGTATCTTTTTACTGACGTGGAATAACAAAAACAGTCGAATAACCTGCCGATGTTTCTGTTTTCTTCAGGCCTGCCCCTGTTGTTCCCTCTGAGAGGAAGAGGAAGTGATGTCACGCCACCACCACCGCTTTGAGAGGGACTATCGGGGACCCTGGGAGCGGAGAGACATCCGCCCTTCTGGCCTACACAATGGAGGAGCCAATCATAGCTGTGCCTCTGCCGTCGTCAATGGCAACAACCGTCCGGGACTGCTTCCCCTCCCTGTTATCCCCTCCCTCCTCCCCACTCCGGTTACAGTTGCCGTGACAACATCGAGCAGCGACATAGCGGTCAAGCGAGGCATCACGGCAGCAGGATCAGTTGCTCCGGCATCGGCCAAGGTAAGAGCCCGGTCCAAATGGATGCTGGGACACCTGGTCCCTCTAAAATGTCTTGGAAACCCCTCAGTCTTTCTCTTGCCCTCTTAAGCTTCGTTTTTTTTCTCTCTTCATGTGTCAACTTGGTAATCTCTGATGACTTCCCAACTGGACATAATCTCCAACTTTCTCGGCTTCCTCATCTCTCACTGTCTTTCTGCAAATGTTTCTGCTCTGTCCAACTCACTGGCATGTCTTGTCTTCATGCCTCAACTGTCTCAGCTTTTCATGCCTCTCTCCTCACTCCATGTCTCTCTCTCTCTTTCTCAGCTCACTCTGCACACTCTTTGCCCAATGCCTCAGTGTTGCCAAACCATTTTCCTTCCATCTTCATTTTCTCGATCTGCCAAATGGCAGGCTTCTCCTGCCTTTTCCTCCTTGGTAATTTTCTTCTTTCATTATGCAAACGACCTCTGACGGTAGCTCACACGGGCACTGCTGACAGAAGTGGTGGTCAGAAGTGGCTCTTCTCTGAATGTGGGAAACAACATTTAAACGTCAATGTTACTTACTTTAAAAAGCTATAAATACTATTGATAATAAAGAGCATGTTTCAGCGTTATCCTTCCGTTTATTTGAGGTGTATTTACATTTATAGACTCTGAGTTTTAGTTGAGTTTCAGGAACTTTACCAGCTGGTGTCCATACATTTCACTGTATTTTTATTTGTGCAGAAAACTTCAGCACAGAAATATCTGCTAGAGTCCAAAACTGTACACTTTGTGTGTTCCCTCCCCCCTGCCTGGGGATTTGCTAGCTCGCTGGCTGTCAGCAGTGTGAGAAGAGAGCGGCCTTTACCAGAAAAAGAGTTAGACAACTCAGCCTCTCCCCTGCCTCTGCCTCTGCCTCCATGGATACCATTCATGCTCTTTCATCACTCCTCCTCACTATCAGATCATTTAGTTTAATTTGAACTCCAGCAGCTCTAACCTAGACTTTCTTTTTTTCCTTGGTCTTTTCGTGCGGGCACCTTGTTGCCACCCCTCTCGGTGGGGCCTATACTCTTAGGAGCAGAGGTAAACAATGCTCGAGTAATTTAGCCCCTAAGTGCACATCATTAGATACCTCGTTGAATGCACTGACCACAGACACAGTAAATCTCCTCTGGCACTGTGACGGCCCCTCCTTTTGTGTGGCTGAATAATTACATACATCCCGACAAAGTCCCGCCAACTCCCACCGTGGCCATTGTCATCATTCAATGGCTGCCACAGCAATTAAGTGCCTTGCCTTGCATGTGAGTACACATTTGTTTAAAGGTACAGTGTATGTGGGAGTGTGTGCGTGGGTGGGGGGTGTACATATATACATACAGATATATATATATATATATATGCTGTCGATATTATGCAGATCCTTCCCTAGATGCCAGTCTGTTAGTTTTATTCAGGGATTTACCTTTTTACTTTGTCTTCCCTTTGACAGTTCCTTCTAAAGCAGGCAATAGAGACCAGAAACGTTTAGAAAGGGAAATACCCGAAGTCTGGGCTCTGCTTTAATTACAGTCGAGCAAAGATACAGGGGCCTCATGAGTCGGCCCACACCAAAGGAGCTTCTTTTTCTGTCTTCTTCCTAACTGTCTGCTGTCCTCACACGCTCGCTCTCTTCCTGTCATCTTCGACCAAAGCTGGTGGGGGTCACAAAGTGTCTGATTGAGGGATACAGCTCTGGCTCTCCGGTCCCTGCGCCTCTGCTCTGTCCGTGGCTACACTAAAAAGCTGACAGGCCTGTATTGATCTCCGCTGTTTGGAGACACTCTGCTCATAAACACCGCAGCCCGAGTGGGGACTCTGTAGAACAGCTAAGAGCACGCACAGGAGGGCGTGTGGAAGTGACGCACGTATTAATCTATGGAAGAAAGCCTTTAAGCGTGTCGAGAGAGAGTAAGAGTCTCCCACAGAACAGGTGTTTTTGTTAGCGTTTGGTGTGACCTGCCATAAGCATCCTTCGTCTGCACGGCGCTCTGCAGTTTAATGATCAAGTGAACGGTTCCGTGATGGTGCTGGGGTGCATGTGTGGAGGACAAACGCTGAGGGTTGAAAAGTAGCATCTGGCCACTTTGTTCACACTAATGTAAAGCTAACCAAACGGAACAGTAGACTACAGTTAATTTAGAGCTACACTTTGTTATCCCCTGCCCTGCCATTAATTAAAATTTATGTATTTCTATGTCTTGTCACGGATTGTCACTCGTGCACACACTCTTAATCTGTGTTCTTAATAACCACAATTCTTTGCTGACATTTTTCCTGGACTGTAAAATCTATGAGCTTACATTACCTAACGACGGTGTTTTCCTCCCCCGCGCACGCAAACACTTTACATTTTTCGTTTCGTTTAAGCCGCGTTAATGACGACTACGCTTCCATACTTTCGTAGCGTGTCATCCACGACACCAACGTCTCCTTCAAAAGACTCGACGTGCGATAATTGGAACCCGTCACGGGATTGAATCGTACAAAAATGGCAAAACTATCGGAGATATTTAGGATCATAGAACGAAATTCAACATTAATCCTCACAAGGCTTCGCTTTGAGGAAATATCTCAACTTCCCAGGAAAAAAACAAAAAAAAAACGTGTTTTGCGAGAGATAGGAAGGTGATATAGATTTGTGCTTTAATGTTTGTACATAAATATTACAGCCGGAGTTAAGTCAGTCTGTAAGGTTTAAACATTGACCTAAGCTGACGTTTTTATCTGCTATCCAGAATATTCCCCAGACGTTACAGTATCTGCCCACAGAAAGCAAACTGCAATGCAGATATTTTCCTACATGGTCTAATTGTCCATTAAATCCATTCTCCTTGTATGTTTATGAGCATCACTGCTTTTATTGTTTTTTTACTAATCCATTCTGAATACAAATGCAGGAGCAATATCTGGTATTAAGGACAAAGTGGCAACTGTTCTTACGATAATGATTGTGTTCGTATTCGTTCAGTGTTTTGATTCGCCGTGTCTACATCTAATACGCTTTTGTGGAAACTGTTTGATTAAGTTTTTTTTTTTTCAATAGAGCAATCACAGGCCAGCAAAAAAATAAGCTATTTCTTTAGCCTAAAGCTATCCTGTTCACTGCATTATTTGTGCCTGTGTAATTCTGGCCACGTAGCTGCAGTCCTGCGTAAATGTACGAATGGCATGCTGTTTGTGTCCACCTGATTGCATATAAAATCAGTTCGTGAGCCAGTGGCTTAGCAAACAATTGAGAGGGGTAAACTTGATATCTACCTTTAGGTTCTGTTCATTAAAAGTCATGATTAACAAAGAGTGTTACCAGCACTTTGGCAACAATACCTACTGCTGTTTGATGTCCAGCTGATAGGAATTCAGTTTAATACCTGCTTCTGGCAGACCATTAAAGCAGATTTTCCCCAGGAACACCAAATCAAAGCGTCTGTTTTGTTCAACATGTCTCATAAACCCTCATGCTTCAGTTTCTTTTGATTGTCCTATTTGTGTGTAGCTTTTTGATTTAAAAAAAAAAAAAAAAAAAGATAGCATTATCCCTGAACAGTTCTCAAGAGAAGTCTAAACTTAATTCTTGTTTTTTTTTCTGTACTATGGCATCTGGCTGTTTTGAGAGATAATTAATGATATTTGCGGAAAGTTCTCCCTCCTCCAGCTCAGGTAGAAGGAGAAAAAAAAAAAAAAAATCCCAATTTCCAAGCATCGACAGAAGCGATCAATGGAGCACGTCTTGAAACAAAATCACACATCGTGTCTTGTCGGCCATTGATTTCAGCCAGGTCAGCTCGCCAATGGATTGAAGCAGACCCCATACTGTGGATAACACAACATGGTATCCAGAGAACAGCAGGTGTCATGGCCTCACTCTGACACAATCAAAAAAAAAGAAAAGAAAGAAAGAAAACTCACAAAGCATGATGCATCTTCAGAGACTCACTTTTTTTTTGATGATATCATGGGATCCACCTTTGTCTAATGGTTATCTATAAACCCCCGGTGCTGTATGCTAGAATTCCTCTTCAGGGTTCTTGTTAAGCACCTTTAAATGGTGCTGCAGCAGTTCTAATAGTTCTACATGGGGAAAGATTGTGATAACAGCATAATAGATGCACACTGATTGAATCACTTCTTATTTCTGCAAGAGTTTCAAGGATTTTATGTGGGTTTTGTTTCTCACACGTAAGCGCCAAAGCGAACACAATTACAGCGATAAAACACTTTCTGGTCATCTTTGAAACAGACACAGTTTTGAAGGCAAGTGCAAAAACAGTTGATGAACTCACAACTCACAATATGCCTGTGGAACACCTCTGCAAGCGCATAGTGAAGATTTAACTTTCTTTTTTTTTTTTATTTGGCTTTTTATTTTTCAGGGGCCTTAAAATCTCCAGAACCTCATATGAACATCAGTCTCGTGTCAGGGGAACCCGGTAATGAATAGACTGAGATTCAGAAAATGATCGAATCTTTATCGAGGTTGAGGTTAAAAGGGGAAAAAAGTCTTTTGAAACCTGGGATAACCTTGTGACGCATTGCTGTGAAATGTATCGAATATGAGATGATTAAAGTTTAAGAAGGTGCACACCAGGGAGGCTGGATGAGAAAGACAGGAGGAAGGAGGGGCGGGTGGGG
>JAPTYQ010000017.1:20299372-20309801 GCA_029814465.1 Ostorhinchus cyanosoma | reverse complement strand
TGTGTGTCAGTCATTTTTGCCATTTAATGACATGTTATAGAGAACAAATCAATTTATGAGCACCATATTTGACAGGTTAATGAAAATGAAATGTAGGGATTTATTTTAGCTATTTTCTGCAAATGTATGTTGAGCTATGTATTATTTATAATGTCCTCTAGCTGGTGCAGAAGAACACCTTTAATATAGTTGCAGTTTGTGTCAAAAGTATGCAGGTGTACTCAAGCATGTTATTACACTTGTGTGTGTGTGCATATGTGTGTGTGTGTGTGTGTGTGTGTGTACGCTAGGAAGATTTAGTGCCACATTCCAGAAATACAGTATACATTCCATATGTAACAACCATGTGTATGCAGACTTAAAAAAAAAAAAAAAAAAAAATCCCTTGCCAGCTTGACAACAAACACAGAATGGCTTGGCACGACTCAAAATTATTTATCTGGCTCCCCTCCTTCTCTCCAGCATGGTTTTTGTCGAGTCAGAGGAAACCATCTGCTGCCCGGTGATAATGGGTGGCCAGGGAGGAGGGGACTAGAAATGGGAAGAGCAAATAAAATTGAGAGAAAATGGCAGGCGCTGTCCCAGAACCTACAGTACCTTCCTGCCTGCCTGCAGCAGTCTACCATCTTAATAAACATCCCGTCTGATATCTTTTGGCTTCTGTGTTCATATATATATGTATGTGTGTGTGTGTGTGTGTGTGTGTGTGTGCGTGTATTTTCACCTGCAGTGTGTACATACACGCTTGTGTCGCCACAGTGTGTATATGTTTGTGTGTGTATTTCCTATCTAACCTTGATCATTTTCAAGTCAGGATTGTTCCCAAGCCTGGCTGATATGCTGTCAATGTGATGGCGCTGACTAAGAACCTTTTTTTTTTTTTTTTTTTTTTTTTATTTCTAGCGCACTAAAACTGTGACAGATGGATTGCTTTTCAGCAGAGATTTTTTCCTGGTTTTTTTTTTATGTTTTTGGGTAAATGGGTGGGAGTATTAATGAGAGTATATTATGAGGCAGGTGCAAGGCTAAAGGAAAGTAAGAGTCAGGGTTGTGAGTTAATGATGAGTTGGTGCATGTTAGGGGAAGGTAAAGCATGGCTGGAGAGGAGTACAATAAAGCACATGGAGTGGTGGAGGAGGAAAAACATGCTCATTAAAACAAATAGTGGACTATAGAAAACAACTCTTCACCTAAGAAATGGTCAAGATTTTAGCTCCCAGAGTCTCCAGGGCTCTAAGACGGAATTGATCGCTTTGGGCATTCTCTGAGTAAACCATTTCAGTTTTCTCTTGTCTGAAGTCGACAGGTTGAGCTGGACAAAAAAGACCTGACAGCCCGTCTCCCCCCTAAACCCAGCTTCATTCTCTCACTCCATCACTCTGTTTTCTACTTTACCTCGAGATGTTTGCTTTCACTGTTTTTTTTTGTTTTTTTTTTCTTCTTCTTCTTCTTTTGCCCCCAGCATTTACAAACTGTCAGATAACTTTCAGCATGGATTTATCCAGTAAGTGACACACATTGAACTTGTCTGCTATTGTGCTGCTGCACGTCTGCGTTTACATGGCAGATGTTGTGCAGCGTCAGTGCTGTGTCATGTCTTAAAACGTGGAAGCAAACTCTCCCAAAATGAGATCTGTGTGATATGTAAAACCGCAAATGAATTCCCTGTGATCCTAGTTGCCGGGGTTGCAGTTTGGTTGTAGTGCAGTGAAATAGGCTTTGTCGACACAGCTGTTGGAATGCATGATGGCATGCTTGATGAAGTGGACACCGGGTCGAGGGGGATAATGGAATCGAGGGATGGAAGGAGGAATGGAGGGATCAGCCAAGAGGACACATGAGAGGCCCAGTGACCAGGTCTTTTCTATTAACTTGGGACGCTGGCTGGGGTTAGCAGGGGGGACCGGGGCTTGGCTCGGCCCTCTCCCTGCCTGATTGTTAGACCAAGCGTCCAAACTGCAGATACGGAGAGGCGAATATTGCTCCGGGGTCCAGTGGTGATTGACCCTGTGTTTTCATCAGCCTGGGGTTGCCTGATAACATTTCTTACTCCCATACTAGGGCAAAATATTAGAGATGTGGGTGCGAAGAAAGGCTTAGGGAGCTCTTAGTTTGGTTTGGTGAAAGTTACATTGGATTTAACCCCCCTCCCCCCCCAACATGTATTGTCACCTAGCTTTTCATTTTCTTTTGCGAAATTACATTCTGCTTTTGTCATCTCTGGAAAAAAAAAAAAGGGTTTTCTTTCTGTTTACTCTGCCATATTTGTGTTCAGGATTCAGTTATCTCACTTGACTGAACACGATGTTTAATTCAATCCAAAATTAAAATAAAGAAAATATCAGGTGGGAAGGTAAACACTAGAAGGCTAATTGTATATAACAATGTATGTAAAGTATATAAAAAGGAAATACTGGTTTTTCTTTTAAAGACTCTTGAATTTCACTACAGATTATCCCCTTAGCTCCTTTTTCATATAGACTGTAATCAGCTCACATTCACTATCAAGTACCGCCTCACTGTAGGTCACATCGTTCTGATTTGTTTTTTTTTTTGTTCGTTTTAAAATTGAAATCATGTTTAAGTATCACATTTAATCCGTAGATGCTTAGATGTAAATATCAGAGTGCACCGTCGTTCCTGTCTTGTGTAGTCGTTGCTAATGAGTGGCTTTGCCTTTTCCTGTGTGTTGCAGGTTTCTGGTTTGTCTCCTGGCGACAGTCAGACTCCAGGACTGCTACTGGCCCCAGGGGTGAGGTGGGGACAGACGCCCATCAACCAGCTCACACCCTGGGATACAGATGAGCCCCCTGCCAAGCAACATCGAGACGGCGAGCCCACTGGTAATAAAGCAGTCACCCACACAGACATTTACTAACATCCCAACCAGTCAGTGTGTATATTCTGTCACTAATGTAAGTTTGCAATTATGTTACATCACCACTAAGTCTTCATAAACCAAAATAAATGCATGCTCACGGACTGTACAGATGCACATGAGCTTATGTGCTACACCCCACACAGCTCAGGGCAGCTCCACTATCCAATGCTAATGAAGCATCTTGGCTGCCTTGCCCCACATAAAATACATGCTTGCCTCTGCAACATGCATAGTTTATATAAGCAATCATGCATAATGTACATCCACAAACACCGACTTTACACGAGGCACCCTAATTATGCCGAACATTTAGAAAAGTCAGTAGGATATCAGGAAATTGAATGAGTATAAATCCATACAATGTCTCAACAGGGTCTTTCCGGTTCCTACTAATATCATACTGCTCTCATTTTATTGTCCTTGTTAATGTTATTGTGTCACTAACTGATGGCAATTCAGTTTAAAATCCTCAAAGTCCTCCAAATGTTCTCCACTAGGTCTAATTTAGATGTCGACCTTATTCTATTCATGTAATTTTCCAAATGCGTACAAAGCAATAAGCGGCAGGGCGCCAACCTGACATTAACGAGTTAAGCCGACGCTGAAGTTTTTACTCTTATTGTAATGAACTCACCCAGAATGGCTCTGCCCTAGAGCAGTTAATTTCCTTCCATTGCTCTGCTGGCCTCTGCCTCCTGCTCATCGCAAATGTGTCTCATTTAAGAATAATACTGGCACGGAGCTTGTTCCACTGGAAAATTCTGTATCCAGATTGCAGACAGCTGCCACTCAATGGGAACACAGCGTTTTGCTCAGAATGTGATTAGCTGGCACAGATTATACAGTTCCAGCCCCTGATCGTGCCGTACCTACTTAGAATTCAAATATCTTCTATATAAATTGATGATAGATTAATTATTAAAACACATCCGTTGCCCAAGAGAAACCATTCCGAGCGCTCTCAGGGTGGAAGTATGCAGTTGTAGTTTCAGAGTACGTGTTTGCCTCCTGCCGTGGTGAGCCCACCTGCTGAGCGACCACAGCCCCCTGCCGTGCACTGAGGGACCGGCTGAATTGGCCGTGAAGTTGCAAAGTACTTATTATTGTGTGCAAGTGAACAAGGATTCAGGCCTTACCCCAGCCACTGGCCACCCAAGCTCCCACACCCACACCCACACCAGCTCCTACACTGCAGCACGGAGTAAAAACGCAAAGAGAGTGAGATGTCACCGACCCCAGCGCGTTGTCGCATATGACACTCAAAATCCGAGCATAGTGTTGCATATTGATTTGCGTGTGTGCGCTATTCCAAACTGTGACTGGCGTTCGCAAAGAAGTCAGCTTCTCTCCACACTTCACTGAACTGTGTTGCCAGAAAGTTCTCTGCCAACTGTGCCAGAATTAATCAACGGTTTCTTTCAACGGAAGCTTCACTGTTGTGTCTGTTAAGGAAAGTTTGTCTTTGAGAAAAAAAGTTTTGCTCCCGCTTTTGTTTTATTTTTGTACAAAAGCGATTCTTTAGAAATAGTTTGATGTTTGCACGTTAGACTCGGGGAAATTGTGAAATAAATACAAACTCTGTGAAAATGCAAGACATACTGTATAGGTAAACAATGGGCTGTGATAATGAAATTCCATTCCTTCCACAGCAATAAGTATGTCTGTGTTTTTTCTTAATACTAAGGACAAGTTAAAGACAGAAGCATAGGACTGGAGGACAGTTATATCATTTTCTAATCAATACCATCATTGTAGCCAAACTTTGAAACTTGAAAATATGTGGAATGATTATTCCAAACCATTTGATGCCTTTATCAAGATCAACTACAAAGAGGACAAGTACAATCCAGCATTTGTGCCATTAGTTCAATGACATGTGAATTATGAACTGAACTGGCCTCTGGAGTCTTTTATTCCCACCCTCTCTCTCATTTTTTCTTGCCATCTATCTTTATCACCCTTTTTCCTCTCCATCTCTGCCCAGGCTATTATATCAGAAGGTCTAGTACCATGAATAATGTGGCCTTCTTTTTTTCTTTAGCTTTTTTGCATGCTGTGATTTAGCCTTTGGCCCTCTGGCAGACTGGTTCGCTATTTTTAGAGTTCGGACCATAGCTGGAGGAGCTATAGATGGGGATGGAGGAGAACATGAGGGAGAGAGGAAGGCAGAATTCAGGTCCAATATGGTTGCATTTTCCCAGCACACCCTCAGCATCTAACGCCTCAGGCTAGAGAAATGATTGGCTCACAGTATCTGTGTAAACACAGACTCCTACACAGATAATAGCGCCGACTGTTGCATATATGCTTTCACATTCCGAATAACAGTTGTTCATGTTGTAGTAAAATAAATCTCATAATCTCATTATGATGTTGATCTTGGGCATGGATCTGTACATCATTTCAAATAGTTTGTGTTTGACATTATGTCTCAAGTCAAAAACAAACTTGGACCAGAGTGGAGCGACACACCATGAACAGTTGTCGAATAGAGAGGAACAGACTTAAGCTGAAGTCTGTCTTCTGTCCTCTCCTGCTGTTTTCTGTCCCTTTGTTTTCATCTAACTCTGCCCGCGGATCTATTCTTTGTTTACAGCTTATTTAAATACCCCAAACCGGTGTGCAGCAGGGCAGTAATATGAGCAAAAGCCACATCCTGATATATGTATCTGTATCTTTTACGACGATAACAACAAAGCACTTTTATGTAAATTCAGCGTGCGGTTGGTTTGAAATGACCACATCAAAAGCTCGAAGCGTCAAAATAAGGCTGACAATGTGAATATATCAAATTTAACAAGAAAATAAGTTTGTATTTTTCATACCCCAACCAGGACAGACGGAGCCCCTATTGTAAGCTACCTAAGCTCCTACTGTAGTTGTGTATCCTTTGGTCCAAATCCTTCTGTTTGTTCTGCGTCACATTCACTCTATTGAACGTAAACATTTATTTATGCATGTATTGCATGTTAAAACGTTGCCTTCATGCAAATTTCCTGCCTGCATCTGCACAGGGTAGAAGAACGCAAAAGTGTCGTCAAAAACAACAAAATATACTGGTGTAGAAAATATCTGCAACCCAGTGAAATAAATGATGATATGAAACAGTAAACATCCTCCTACTGTCACAAAATATATATTTAGTCACATGGCATAAGTCTACAAGATTTTCTCCTAAATGTTTTTCTTTATAGACCCAAAGCTGAGGAACTATTGCACCCCAATTCCCAATCCATAAATAATCAATCCTAAGCATTTTACCACCATTTCCACTTTACATTTCAGTTTTATCTTGAATCTGAACATTTATTTTTAGGCATATATTATATGTTAACCCATAAAGAGCCAGTGCTACTTTCTGCGGCTGTTCCCAAATAATTTTTTCTCTCGATTTAACCATTCTCAAGTGATTTACCACCATTTATTATAACAAAAATCCAGTATTTCCCCCTTATTTAACTCACTGATCATGTAGATGTTCATAAAAGCTCAGATTAAAATGAACTGTCATAATATCAGAAACTGAGAACAATGAAGAAAATGTGACTTTTTCAACAAAATGTATCATTAATTGAACATAATCCCAGTGTTTCCATCCACTGTCATTGATCCAACTTCATGGGTTTTACCAGTGTTTCTACGGTAACTACGGAGCCTCTGAACATCCAGATGGGTCACATCTGATGACTATGAAAGGACGACAAACTATATTTTACACCAATTATTTACATGGATTGATAGGTTTAATGAGATCACAAGTTATTAAACATTTTATATTGGTAGCTGATTTTGGTTGCCAGTGTTTGCTTGGGTCTTTATGGGTTAAAACATATGATTTTTGATCAAATAAATATATTTAGGTACATGTTTTGTTGTCCTGCGTTTTATTGAATTAGTTTTTAAAGGCTTGAAATGCAGGTTTATTTGGCGACACATGCTAAACTCTTACGGTACATAACTACAATTGTCTTGATTCTGATATATCATGATGTATTAACTTGATTAAATGTTCTCCGTTTCTTTCTGTTTGTCTAGGGGGTCCGACATGGGTGGCGCCGGTAGCAGCGGTGAGCCAGCCCAGCCTCCTTCCCCACACCTACACCCTCCCCCAGCCACCCTCCTTCAACCACAGTGTGACGGCGCAGTCCCCCATCATAGGAGTAACCCCATCCATCCAAACACCAGTGCCCCCACAGCACCCCCTCATGACCGCCCACTTCCAGCTGACGCCACAGTCCACCCAGCAGCCGCCCTCCATGGTTCTGAGCATGCCCAGTCAATCTCCGTACCCCTCCGCTCAGCCTACGGTCACACCGTCCGCCCTCGCCGCCCAGGCCAACCAGGTGGTTCATCCAAACCCTCACAGTGTGATGGGAAACGGCCATTTAACCCCTCACCCTGGCCACGCCCTCATCCAGCCCCCTGCTCTCCCTCTGACCAATGGACAGGCAGCGGCAGCTCAGGCCCAGCTCACTGCTGCAGACAATCAGGATGGACCCAATGGGCTACAAATGCTCCGGACGGTCGGAATGGGGAAGTACGAGTTCAGTGACCCGGGACATCCTAAAGGTAAGAAGAGACGGCCGATGCACCCTGCACAGTTTGGAGAAAAGTTTTTAGAATCAGGATGAGATAAAGAACCTGTCACCACTTACTTTTAAAGGCTAAATCAAAGCCTCTCTGTTCAGCTGGTAAACCAAATCTCACAAGTCGATTCAAGCCGGGGTGTTGGAGAGGTGTTGGGTATTAAATCACCGTTCTCTAAGCCCTCTGTTGTGACCACCCCTTATGCGGACCGAGCTGGAATGAAACACACAGGCCCTTGCCCTTTGTCTGTATACCAGAGCGGTTTCGGATGCCAACAGTCATAAACAAGGCTGCAAACGCTCAAGCAAGGGGTTGTTAAAATACAACTTGCAACCCGAGCCAATTCACTTGAAAGCTGCTCCAAGGTCACAGAGAACAGAGGTGCACCTGAAACGGCCGCTTCCAAACCCATGTAACACCGCCTAGTGTGGAGTTATAGGAAATAAGCACATGTTGCCCTGATCACAGACTGTTACTCAATAGAAGGATCTGTACGTTGACGCTCTGAAATGGGTCCGTCAGTTTGTCAGGTTTATCATTTGACCACTCTTAGTTGCACTACTCACAAGACCTAGTGAACGGCAGACAGGAAAAGGCTTTTCAGTCCTTATCCTCGTATCTATTTCAAATCTTTTGAAGCCTTGTTGACTTGCGCTGTGTTTGTGAAGGTGCTTCGTAGCGCCGACTGATGCTGGAGTCTGCGAGCCATAAATTGGTGTTTGGTTTAACCTTGGAGTTTATGACGCAGGGCGCTAGAAACAGATGTTCGCAATTCCCCAACCAATTTTCACATTTAATGAAGCTTTTAATTTAGGTTCAGATTGTTTTCTTTTTCCTGACTCATTTTGATCAATAAAATGTGTGCAAATGAACTTGTAGATTGCAGAAAGCAATTATTTTGGGGGCTGCTTGCAATACATTGAAATGAGGCTGCAGGTAGAATTGGAAATAGATAATTAGACAGGCTCGCCGGATTGGTCCGGTCTCTATCAAATTAGAGGCTTTTAGCTTCTGTCATGCTGAATAGACGGTCTCAATTCATTAATCACGTTCATGTCAAAATTTATTGACCCCCTTCTAACAGGCCAAGAAAAATGGAGTTTAAATGGAATTAACAGTGTTTATGAAGCTCTGTTTTTCAAAGACACATCATAACAGCATCTCTGTTATTAATGTTAAAATAATCACAGTTTATTTGCTCGGTACTGTACGGATCGTGCCGGTTTTTCAGCGGCTCGACTTGCAAATGCAGCGGGGAATACATCCTTATGTCACTTTCTAGAAAAACATTCAGCATTGAAATCTTGTAAAGGTCTCCAAGAAGGTTAAAGTAGAAATAGAGGTACTTGAATTTCATGTCTCTTCAACCATATTAGCTGTTTTTCATCCCTGCTTGACTTTAAAGAGACATTAGTAAGCATGACATTGGGTAATATCGCAAGGACAGTGGAAATGGGTAAAACACCGGTAAATTAGCAGCTCTGACGTCTCTCGAGCAGTGAGACAGACCTCGCTGCCGACAAGAGCACTTAGCTTCGCAGCCGTAATCCCAACAATACCGCCACAAACGCCCTCCGACTCGGCCCGCCGCCGTCCTTCACCCGGCGCTTTTCTGTCCTTCTGATTATCTGTCACTTCCTGCCTTTTTCTCATGTTCCCTCCCTCCCTTCTTTCCTTCCTTCATTCCACTTTCTCGTTCAGTCTAAGAACTCACAAATCCCAAGCTCCCACAAGTCTTATGTGCTCTGTTTTAAATCAATTAACGCCGCATACCAATGTGGCAACCGTACCTACTGTCCTCCTGTAGTGACTTGGTGGTAAAATATGGACAGATGATGGAAGCTTATGCTCTCAGCAATCTGCTCGCTTGATTTTGAACTGAATTTCTCTTGCTTAGACACAATAAACATAAAAAAAATATATATATATTCCTCTGTGATGAAAGTATATCTCGAGTCCTGACTTGAGCGGGTAAAGAAAGCTGGCAAATATGATACCGGAGCAGAGACTGAGGGTTAGAGGTATTTGACACAAAATCGAGGAAGTGGCCGCATCCATAAAGATGGAGAGAGATGCCACGCTTGTCTACTTTTATTTTATTTTATTTTATTCTGGTTTCTCACAAACACACCAGCTTTATTTTGTTTCCAAGCAAGATATATTGGAAAAAAAAATGCAATAAAATATCTCTCAGGCAGCGCTTTTCCCTCACATCACATAGACAACAGCACAGGTGGGTTATGCTGACGGAGGTCCTGCGAAATGAAATAGTCAGTTTTAGAATCACATTGATCATCATTTGAATGACTTAATATCACTGTTTTTTTTTTTTTTACTGTTTTTATTAGTCACCTGTTCAGTCAATACAGCATTTATTGACTATTTAAATGAAAAAAGTTTATTAATGTAACTGCTTTGGAGTAAAGTTTTAAAGGGGTTTTATGTCGCTTTATCTTATCATGTAGGAGAACCAACAAAACAAATGCCAAGATTAAAGTGAATTATTACATTTTAAGTGGTTTTATATCGTAATGATATTCCAAACAGTAGGGAAAAATCACACTTACGGTTACCAAAACCACCAGACAATCAATGCTATGTATCCACAGACTATATCACCCACTGAATAATGTATAAAGCTCATTGTTAACACATCTGTATTATGGTGTCATCAAGTTTTCTTCTTCAAACTAAAACTTAATAAAAATAAAAGTAATCTTCACAAACTGCTTCGGCTGATAGTTTACATTATAGCTCTGTTAGCTTAGCCCTGTTTTCAGACTGAAAACAGACAAAGTAAAACTACAAATCACCTGTTTTCTGCATGATTTGTGGTGTTGAGAATTGTCTAAGCAAGGTCAGAACCGTCACAGTTTAGTCCGAACCGTGGAAAAAAACAAAACAAAACAAAAAAAATAGCCAATTTAGCAAAGATATGAACATAATTTAATAATCAAACTC
>JAPTYQ010000017.1:20271931-20285619 GCA_029814465.1 Ostorhinchus cyanosoma | reverse complement strand
ATCTTCAACTCTATTTCTAAGTAATAACACCAGAAAGGTTATTTTAAGCACTGGCCCTTTAAATGCACATGAGCCACATCAAGCCCCGCCCCCTCCAGGTTGTTGGCTGTGCTGCTCTGTCCCATTCAAACAACTACTGAACATTTGAGGTAATCGGCTCAAAGTTTGGACATATTTTCATTGTGGACTAGAAATGCTGTGGCTGATAATTGTTGTACTCTGAGGAATGTTTCTGAGAAGTTTTGACGTTATATGTGAAAATGTCCTGACGGAACTAGTTATAGACGCAACAAATTTAGAAGGAATTAAAAATGTTGTAGAAATCCATTAGATTTTTCTGCCAAAATGAACATAAAGATTCAAACTGTATGGACTATTAGGGTCCAAATACACAAATAAATGTACTAATAAAAGTGGGTTTAGCAAAATATAACCCCTTTAAGCAATTTATCATCATTTATTGTAATATTATCTTCTGTATTCAGTGGAAATCAGGTATTTTCTTGTATTTAATTCACTTATCATGTAGATCTTCATAACAGCTCAGAGTAAAGTTGGTTATTATATCAAAAACAGAGAAAACTGAAGAAAAAGTCACTTTTCCAGTCAAATCTATTATTAATTAAACATAAAACAAGTGTCGTTGATCCAAGTCCTTGGGTTGTAGAAGATGACGGTGTTTCCACGGTAACTACGGAGCCTCTGAACGTCCGAATGGGTCATATCTGATGAGCATAAAAAGACGACAAACTGTATTTTACACCAATTATTTACACGTATTAATAGGATTATTGGATCAACAGGTATGAAACAGTTTAGATCAGCGGATGCTTTTTGGTCTTTATGGGTTAAATAATAAACCCTCGGGTCATTCCTGATCAGCTCACTTAATGTCACGGATTTTCTTTTAAAAAGTTTCAAAATGAAAACTATTCCATTCATTGGACCTAAAAGTTCAACTCAGTTCTGTTTGGCCCTCGGAGCTACATTTCATCATCTGTATGTGTCATCTACACTTCATCAAACGCAATTTTTTAACCGAATTAGGTTGAAATTTGCATCAAACATCAGATAAATCCTAATGCACGGGACGGGACACGTTGCCTACATCTGTCGGAATGACGGCCGCGCCTCGTTGCGCTACATGTATGTTCACACCGGCAGCGTGTTTACTGCCGCAGATTTCACGCCGCGAGCTTTACTTTCTATAATGAGTTGCCCTTCAATATACTCTTACTATGACTTCATTTTTGCTTTAAATATAGTTTTAGAAAAGTGAGAGCGTTCCGTCACATGATGAACAATTTAGAGAAGCAGGTTATGTTCCAGAATATTGTTTTCAGTTATATATTAAATAATAGTAATAGTAGTAGCTTTTTTTTTTATTATTATTTTTTTTTATGTCTTTTCTACAGGGTTTCCCAAAAAATAGTGACTACATGGTCAGGAGAAATAATACTTAATAGGATTTATTTTAGACATAAAGTGTCTTATTCTACAAATTTCTAACGAAAAATTCTTCTATTTCATGTACAAGACAATTCAAAGTGCTTTTATATAAAACATTAAAAGAATTATAGCAGGGAATCAATAGAAAGTACAGGCGTGAAAGAGAAGAAAAAAAATACATAAATAGAACAGATAAAGCAAATAAACAGATAAAAACGTTAAGGTTAAAAGAAAGTGCAGATCTGAACTGAGGAATAAAAACCTGGTGAGTGATCTGCAGCTTCAGTGAAATGTAGTCCAAAAAAAAAAAAAAAAAAAAAATGCAGGATGTCGTATGTAACATTCTCCAGAACCTCCGTGATTCTCGTCTTCATGTGGGATTCACTTTTTTTCCACAGTTTGGACATAGTTACAATACACAGAACACCTTTTTCTGTCGCACTTAAACACTGTGTCTGTTCCTGAAAGTAGAAGAATAAAAATGATTACACTTTTTTTTTTTTTTTTTTTACTTTATTTTTCTTATTTTACGACAAACAGCAGAATCAGGGTGTCACAACTTATACAGGAAAAATAAATGAGTGCATAAATAAATGTGCATTCTCACACAGTGCACTTGTTTCTGCAGGTTTAAGCAGTTTCTGTAGCATTTTTGAAGTTACTGAGTTAAGAAGAGGTTGCACTTTTTCCAATGTCCTTCTTCTAAATCCATTTATAGCCTCAGATTATAAGAGATCTGCTCCATGTGATGTAACAGATTCACATTTTTAAAGGTGTCTAATGTTTATGAAGCCTGCATCTCCTGATAGCTTTCTTACTGCCTAAGATTACACTTTTTTTTTTTTTGCAAAACATAATTTAAACAAATTATTACGTGATGAAATTATGAAAAAAAAAAAAATTGGGACACTAATTTCCAAATAACGCACGACTTAAAGCATCGACTTGGATGCCCAAGTGAAAATCAACAGGTAGTGGATGTCAGAGGTAGGCCTGAGGTTAATGTGCAACGTGTCATCAAGTAAATAACTGCAGCAGAAATGAAATTAATAAGCATTAATGACTTGGAATCAGAATAGAAAATTTGTCATTTTCAAAATTTAATATTTCTACTATTTTTCTTCCAACCAGCTCAATACAGTTTTATCATTTTTGGAGGTTATTTTAATTAAAAAAAAAAAAAGAAAGTCTAATAGAGGTTTGGACATTAATAATAATAATAATAATAATAATAATTTGTATTTGGTGGCACTTTTCAAGTCACCCAAGGTCAACTTACAGACAATAAAAAACTATAAAATAACAACATCTGATATAATTAAAACAAAACTTTGATAGAAAAACAAACAGAATCAAAATTCCTTTATCCTCCTGAGATCGAAGACACTACAAGTTTCTGCTTTTTTTATTATTTTTTTTTTTTTACATTAAATAATTGCCTTTTTCAGAAACAGCACGATGCAACAGTTTTTCAGATGCATTTTTAATCATTTTTTGGAATGTCCTTTGCAGTGGACAACATTCTTTTTCTTTAATTTTTTCAATTAAGCTGTGAAACTCTTGTCCAAAAAATGCATTTCTGGGTCTGAGGAGGTTATTGTCATCGTGTAAAGAAGCTCAACAAAATAAAAATAAAAATAAAAATAAAAACATCAGCTCTCATGTGCAGAGGAAACAAGGAAAAGCTGCAAAATACAGAATAATGCAAAAAAAATCAGCTCACATTAAAGAAAGTATTTTCTTACTTTTCTTCTGCCTTTTTTTTTTTTTTTTTTTGGATTAAATATGTATGGAAAATATAGAAGAGCTTATATTTCTCCACTAAACTTGAAGCATTCCAATCTAAAACAATTATTTTGAGGCGAGCTGTAGGATTATGCAAGGTCCCGTGAACTTAATTGAAGTTTTCAGATGAGTTTTTTTTTTTTTTTTTTAAGAGGATCCCTGATAGAAAAGGGGAAAAGTTTAGATTTTCTAGGAGTTTAGATTGAAACAGTAACAGGAAACCTTGAATTACAATCATACAATAATATATATGTTGTGCAAATACTTCCGGACGCTGTCGGATTTTTTTTTTTTTTTTTTTTTTTTTTTTTTTTTTTAAAGCTTTTGGATTATTGTAAGAATGGTGGTAACATGCTCTGCTGCCCCACACTACAGTGCACCTCCTAATACCGTGGCATGTTAGTAATGCCTCTTTAATCACTGGCTGAGCTCCTGCAACACAAGGGTGTGGAAATACTGAATCACTTTATAAATATTTTGTGTGGCCTTCACCGCAGGCTGCACAACTTCAAACTCTCACTGTTGTAATTCACACCTACGGTAGACATGTCGATATCTATCTGAGTGGGGTTATATTTAGAATAAAGCTGCACAATGTCATGGAAAAAAGTTGCAGTTGTACGGAAATGATAAAATTGATGAAATGAGTGTCGTTTGGAGTCGAATAAAAATGTAAAAAAGTAAAAAAGTAAAAAAAAAAAAAGGAATTCTGCATGTTTTCTCACTAAATCCAAACTCTACAAAACACAAACTGCGGTTTTATATATATATATATATATTTTTTTTTTTTTGTTCTATTTCTGCGATCAGATCAAAGTAAATCCTCCTAAATCTGGTCCTTTATATACAGTACATTGTGATTTGATTAGTTCTGCAGCATTAATGTAAAGTAGGTGCGTTTCTCCCTTCAGACCAGAAACGTGGGCTTTTCTCTTTGAATGTACGTCCTGAAACTGTTGGCTGTGTTCCGCCTACTCTGAGCGCGCCGCATAAATGTCCAAAGAATGCTTTGAAAACATGAATATGAGCATATCCCACATATTGGAATCAGAAAACACTCCATTCAGAATAACTCAAAACAAGAATATGCTTATAGATGACATGGATGAATTGGAGAATTTTGTCGTAGTTTCAATCCTGGAAGAATAAATGTGGATGCAAACCGTGTCTAAATATGACGAGTGAATCCTGACGCGGTTATTAAAACTTTGTGAAATGACATCGAGGTCGGTTACGTGTGTTCGATTTGACAGCGCGAGGGTATCCACAGCGCGTTGAGGTGAAAATGAGTCTTCTGTTGATGAAATGTCAGAACGGACCTGACTGAAGGCCTGGAGACAACGCTGGTATTTGTAGTAATCATCATGTTGTGTTTTAAGGTCAAATCTTGTGAGCGTTCAAAACAAAAACCCACTAACGGAAAACCTGCTTTTGTTTTTTTTTTTGTTTCTTCGGCGCGCTGCTCTGCACGTGAGTCAGTCTGACACACTCTTACTCACATATGCATCTGCATTCTGGAAAGGAACCTGATGCTCCGTCGACCTTTCCAAGGTGAAACGTGTGAACAGATGCTTCGCTGGAAGGTTACGTTTCCACTTATACGCAAGACCTGTGTACTGATGACTCATTTCACTCAATTAGGCTCGTTTTCCCACTAGGGTTTATAGTATAACTTACACAAAACTCTGGCCCTCGCAGTAATTTATATGAATTTGTAACTTAGCATCTTAATTAAAACAGAAGATGGAGAAGTGTTCCACACCCACTAAGTTCTAATCAAATCCCCTCAAAGCATACAGTATTTTATCAACACCAGCCAGCAACTTCACATAAGCACAACATCGTTATTAGGATTATTCTGTTTTGACATTGTCTTGCCTAAAGTCAAGTATGTGTGTGTTTGTGTGTGCGTGTGTGTGTGTGTGTGTGTGTGTTTGTGTGTAGGTAAGTTTGAGAGTCCTGCATATGCATGTCTGCACCGTGGCAATGTCATGTGTTGTCTGGTGGGTGAATTACTCAACCCCTGCCTGAGTTTGACAATGACGTCCTCCATAACGCTTAAGCAGAAGGTTTGTTAATCTAGAATTGGGCTGAGTTTGCTTTTATGATTTCCTGTGGCATACTGTAAAAAGAAAAAAAAAAAACAAACAACAAAAAAACAAACTAAAATCCACATTGGCATCTTGCCTCTTTGGCACAACAAACAAGGCAATCCACACGTTCAGGGCTTAACTTGGCTTGAGCGGTTAAAAAGAGGTTTTTTTTTTTTTTTTTTTTTTTTTTTTTAAGAAAAGCCTACAGGACTGCATATCCTAAAGCGTTTTATCTCCGTCCTCAAAAAGCAGTTCTTAATAGAAGTAAGACGCTTTTTGATTTTCTGCTCATGAAGCTCGTTGAACTTTTAATACAGATCCTTGGGCAGAAGAATTAAACACTAAAGAATTAATAAGTCAATGTGAACAATCAGTAACTGATAAATGCAGAGCGGTTGTCAGCCCATTCATCAAAATCTATTGTTAGTTTTAGTGGAGAAAAAAAAAAAAAAATCCTACTCATTTGTGGAGCTGAAATGATTCTTTTTCCACAAGCAAATTGCAAATTACTCCAATTGACTGTGACAGAGTAAACCGGCCAATCAGCAGCTGTTGCTAGGCAGCGGTTACTATGGTTTGATGTAGCCTCGTGTATATGTTGTAAAATTGTGTTGCCATTCACAAACGCTGCGCTCTGACACGCAGAAGAATGCAATCCTTTTTAGCATATAATCAAAGTAGTTTGTATTTAGGTCATGGGGTGTGATGCACGTGATTGGCTCTCACTGACAAGCGCCGCTATTGGCTGGCGGGTTCGGCCAATCACAGCCCACGCTCACGCTGCACACCTGAGTCCGCCTCCACTGGGGAAACGAGTAGCGGAGCCTTCTCCTGATCATCAAAGCAGTTAATTTCAATAATTAGTTCATAATTACTAGGTAATTCAGTGTTCATCACATCTCATTATTTTGTGAACTCATATTTTGCAGGAATGGTACTCGATGTTTGGTGTTTTTTTTTTTTTTTTATGAATGCTGAGCTGCCATTAACAAATCTGTGACTACATCAGTTATCATCAATTAACACTGAGCTGCCTTTAAGCTACAGACACAAAAGAAGACATCCGCATGTTTAGTTACGAATGCACGAAGCATATGAGCGAGGCGTTCAATGTCAGGGAAGTTTCACCGGAGATGTGACATTTCTGAGTATTTTAAAGTCTGTCACAAAGTCATCATATTCCTTTCTTTTTTTTTTTTTTTTAATTATTGACAGCACAGTCTGCGTTTTATACGTACATTTTAGACGTCAATTTCTTCAATTGGACGCACGTCAAAACTCCTATTTCTCATTTATTTATTTATTTATTTATTTATTTTACTACCAGTGACATGTACGCTTCAAATACTTGCAGAAAAAAAAAAAAAAAAATGATGGGAACTTTGTATATGTGGAATTGTACACTAAAGAAAAGCGTGTGGATGTCAAGTACATCAAACATTACCCACTCAGAATAAAATCATAATTGTAAGTGGGTTGCCTTGTACCTTCTTTATGAGGAGTTTGCAATAAGCTTTTTTTTCCGTCTGTTGGAGATCATAAGCGATTCCAGGTACTATAACCTCCTGAAGATGCACTAGGGTTAAGATCATAGTCACCTTTTATACGTAGATAAAGCAAAAAAAAGGAGAGGATTGCTATTTTCAACTTGTAAAAGAGGGGGGTGGGAGCATGAAAAGCCGCCTCCTCCTTCCTCTGTGCCTGTGAATGCTTTAGTGGGCATTTTATTTCAGTGATGTTTGATTGGAAAAAATGCACGCACGGGAAAGTATTTCTGTCAGTCATGATCGTCACATTAACACTTTGGCACCGGATTGATTTTCACATTTTGAGCAGGTTGAAAAAGAACAAAGAGGAGGAGGAAGAGGAGGAGGAAGAGGAGGGTTCTGTGTGTAATGATGTATAAGGCAATAATGATGTTTCCAAGAATATATATTTATATCTGTACATGTTTTTTTTTCCGTTTTTTTTGCTTCCAGGCAGTACCTTAGGCCTCGTAAATCCACGTTTCTGCTTTTGTGTTGCTTTTAATCTACTTGTTTTTTGCGATTTGACCCGGTGAGTTATCGTTAGAACCAGTATTTCGGCTGTACACTCTAATTAAGGCCTGCTTTTAACTCCGTACACAGTTCCTGAACATGTTGTATCATTGCCTCAGATTCTCCCGGAACATTTTAATTGGAAATGAAGACATGCATCCTGACTGGATTTATTATTATTATTATTTTTTTTATTTTTTTTTTTTTTGTATTATTGGTATTATTTTTCTTCCCAGTTTAAAACTCTTTCAGGTTTTTACACTCTTATTTGGAACAGAAGTCTTCCTTTTGGAGTTTTTCCTGTGTTTCTGTCCCAGCTTTGACTCTGTACAAAGAAAATATGATATGCACGCTTTCCTCTTTTTATTCCCATCATTTACAAAATTGAAAAAGAAAACAAAATTTATCCTCATATTCCCAAGGATTTGGAGTGAATAAAGAAAAAAAAAATCCAAATATATAATTCGCTTTTTTCTTCAGGTCTGACATGCTGTTAATTATTATTATTATTATTATTCCTACAAATAAATTTAGTATTTTCTCCCTTTTTTTCTTTTTGAGAGCAGTTTTAAATGTTTTGACATCAAGATTAATATTGCAGAAGAACAGTGAGAAAAAACTGAAAATGATTTTCCTATTTGATGATATGTGCATCACTTTGAACCATATTTGTGTTTTTTTTTTTTTTGTGTGCACTCTTACATCAGCAGCAAACGCATGTCATATCACTGCAGACAGAAAACTCCCATAAAAGACACAAATAAAATAATCCGCTGTACATTTGGATGCGTAACTTGTATTTATTGGTGTTTTAAGAACAACACCACAAGGCGTTACTGGAATGTGTGTTTTTTTTTTTTACTTTTTAATTTCAGTGAATCTACAGCGCACTAGAAGACGGTACAAGTAGGTTAAGATTTGCTGCAGAGTTTCTAAGGCAACCATTTTCCAAAAATCCTCCGCCTCCTTCCCAAATTTTTGTGTTTTTTTTTTTTTTCGGAGGAGCAGTGACTCTGCTACTGTGCATCTTTTTTCATATGAGCAAAGGTTTAAAATAGCTGAGACTCCTGCATCAGCCAAGAGGGAGATTCTTTGAGCTGTAATGTCATAACTGCAGCTCTGAATGTAAATCTTAGCCTAATGTGAACTGTAACCAGCCGGCATTGTAACCCAGTATACACACACACACACACATATATATACATATATATTTATGCACACACACACACACACACATGCACACACACACAATGGCTTTTCTTGTTTCTTTGTTAACAGGCACAGACAACTTTCACAGATTCTGTTTATATTTTCCAGTCTCCTCCATGTTGTGTCTTTCAAACGTATATCCAGACAAAAGCCACGACACTGCTCGAGCCATGGGAGTATCCTCTTGTTAAAATCCGTTTGAGGGACTATGACCACTCGTCACCTGCTGTCCCTCATGCTTGGCTAATGAGGAGGCCACTGCACCAGCCGGGACTAGTTTCTTATTTTTTTTTTTATTTTTTTTGTCCTTTTCTTGCTACGCACAAACAAAGAACAAGAGAGCATTGCATGACATCCTGTCATGCAGTAGCAGCAGGCCAGCAGATGCTCCCAGGGCTCTTTGTGTTTATGTTTCTTGGTCCTCGGTGCCTGTTCTTGCATTTGCCTGAACTTTGCTCCACTGATACCAATTGTTTCCTTGCTAGTGCATCGTTGTGTATGTGCGCGTGCAGCCGGCCAAAACTCGTCTTGGCCCGGAGGTTATGTGGAGGTTTGATTGTGCAGTGCAGCTCAAGAGTATCGCTGTGCTTTTTGCTACTTAAGGTCTTTTCTCAGATACCCATTGGACAGAGCAACAAAGGCCCTACTGCGTCTGTGAGGGGCACGAGTTCCTCACTTGCCTTTCCCCCTTTATTTCTTCTCGCTGTCACAGTGGCTCCCCCCTGGCTCAGTCCGGCCTCGCTGACAGCAGCGCTGAGGCTCAAGCAGCTCAGCTCAGCAGATTCGAGCAGGAAAAATAAAACGTCCTCATCATGGACTATTCTCTAAGGCTATGTGGTGCCAGTGCTCTCTTACAGGCTGAAATCAGGACAGCCAAGAGACTCAAGGGGTCTCAAGGATTTCTGACACTTTGCATGAGCTGATTTGCTGGGAGTAGGCACAAAGTGTGGAGAGACGTCCGTTGAAGTCAATGTGGCGGTGATTGTCAGAGGTATGTTTATAAAGACCGGGTTGTGTCACGAATGAGGCCGAGGGTAGATGGGAGATCATGTGACCTGATGGTTTTTATCTGTGTAAAGCATCACTCGTTCACGGTATGACATCCAGATGAGTGTCCCGATAGTGTTCTTGACATTTAGCACCTGTTAAAGCCTGACATTTAGCTACCACGGCTTTTGAACTGCACTGACCTGAGCTAAAAATAATGGCTCACTGTATATGAAACATTTATTTTGAAGGGTGCTCACCTCCTTTGTTTTAGTTGTGAGGTCTTCTGGGTTTTATTTAGGCACTTAGTTCATTTTAGTTTTGTGTTCTTGCACTAAAAAATACTTTAAAAAAAATTAAAAACTTGACTATTTGTGTCCTCAAATATGATAGAAATCACATTAAAAACAACCTGGAATTCTCTATTTTTAGTTTTATTTAATGATTCCATTAAATATATGACGATACATTTAATATTAGCAAAAATAAATATATAAATACTTTTTCTTTTTCTTTTTTTTTTTTCTTTTCAATTTCTATTTCGGATCTCGCGAAATACAACCAAATTTATTATTTTTTTTGATTAAGTCTCTGTTTAATTAATTTAATGCAATGAATGAAACAAAAGCTACAAATGCACCTGAATTTGCAGATAAATAAAATACAGCCTTTTTCTCTCTAATTTTTCAATACTAAATTCAATAAAAGCTTTTTAAAGGTGTTTGATATTTTTCAGTTTAATACTAACAGGTTGACCTTATGACTGTTCTGGGCCTTATTTGTGCAAGATGAGAGGCATTAAAATGGATCTGAGCTCCTCCAAAGGCCTCAATAGAAGGAACAAATATGCAATATTACATGTTTTTGTCAATGAGATTTTAGCAAGATTAATAAAAAAAAAATATTAACATACAAATTAAATCTCATTTATCTCATTTTGCAATTCAGATGGAGTTAGTTTAGCTGCATAAACTCTCCATCCTCTTCATAAATTCACATTCTGAAACAATTGCACCTATCTGCAGAATTGTGTTAAATATTTGTTAATAACATTTTCTCACAATTATTATATTTTTGTAATGAACTGGATGTCAGCTTGAAGCTTTGCAAGTAAATCTTTTATTAATAGCTTTTGTATAAAAGATTAATTGTAATTTTTGTAGCTCTATTCTGCAGGAATGACGTTCTTTTAGCTGCTCATCTTGATTCTAAGTGTAACATAAAGGCCTGTGCTTTGAGCTCGAGAAATCTGTCCTGTTTATTAGCTTTAATAGTATTAAATGATTAACATTCACTATGCTAAGAAAGAAATAGAAAAATAATCAAATGCTCCAAGTGGGGGGATGCAAACCCTGCACATCTTTTCAATGTGCTGTTTGAATAATTGTACTAAATTGAGTCCCTTTTGGATATTTTCCCAGTCAGTTTCTTTAAAATCAGTGTATTTGTTCATGATTCATGCTGGTCACACAGACAGACAGACAAACAGGAATGAAAACAATGCCCTGCTTCTCTGTCACCAAGGGTAGAATATATTAGTACGTCATTATTTAAGGGTTTTGTGCAAATTGCCCTTCGGTTTCAGAGTCTTTTTGTTTTTTTTGTTGTTTTTTTTTCAGTCTTTTCTGCTGTGAGGTTCTAAGATAGAGACATTATTCATTGGCTTGTGCTGATAGTGAACTTTTGACCACCTCTCTGCCTGTAAATGTTGCATGTGGGTGTTGTAAATGTGTGCAGCCAGAAACAGGGATACCATTTAAAGCATTTGTCTTATCAGAGACAGGAGAGAAGAAGAAGAAGAAGCTGTTCCAACAGTCCATACTGCCTATGATCTGCTTTTACGACGCTTAGATCCTGAACCAAAGAAACCACAGGAGCCAATTTCTAAATATCATTCATCTATAGCGTTTAACTAATATCATTTATCCACTTTCTTTTGACATCATGTATTTTTTAAACTGCTTTTTTGGACTATTTTTTTCTGTTCTCTAAAGGGTAAAGATCCCAAAGAAGCCCAATGCTGAGAAGGCTTTTTTTTTTTTTTTTTTTTTTTTTTGCTTGGAAGAGTTCTTTTGTGCGCACTTATTATGAGCCATGCTCTTGGCCTGCTCATCTTATTCTGTTGTAAGTTCTTCTTTGAAATGAAATTCCTCAAACGTCCCCTGCTTTATCAAAAGGTTTTTGTATGAGAAAGTCCATTTTTGATGAGGCTTCGCTGAGTCCAATCCACCTCAGACCTGTAAATGCTGCTCCTGTTCTTCATTTATTTAATTTCATTTTTTATTTTGTATTCGTTAAACAAGCACGTTTCTTTTGTCTTTAAAACCTTTGTTATTTTTTGTTTTTGTTTTTTTTTTTTAACTCTGTCAGTGTAGTAGAAAGTACTCATGATAAGCATCAAATACCTACTGGGTTTTCACATCTTTAAACAATGTTTTTCATCTATTTGACAAAATGCTTCTGGGAAAGTCGCAATAATTCTACTGTGATCATGTGATATTTGTAATACTGAAATACTCTTTTGATTAATTTTTGAAAAAAAAAAAAAAAAACCCAAAAAAACCATGTAATTAAGCGTAATGTGATCTCATTTTTTCTCATTTAAAATGTACTTTCATGAATATCGTTCTTCTCTGTGCCTTGATCGACTCATTAGAAACAAAAATACATACTTTTTAATTGATATTTAAACGCAGCATATGTCTGAGAAAAATCATTTCCCAGCGGCAAATTGAAAAATCTGTTCCCTAATTTCATTTATTTATTTGGTTATTATTTTTCTTTAAATTTTTCTGCTAAAAGAGCATAATATCAAAGGAAATATAGTTGTTTTTTTTTTTTTATTTACCAAAACACCTTCAATTTTTTTTTTTCCTTTTGTTTCGTTGCTGTTATTATCTGTCATTCTCCAGCTTAAACACTATGGCGATGTTGTACACTGAATTATTGATCACCCAGCATGGCTAGTATTGAGTTATTAAGCTGTGTGTGTTACACAGATTGATTGTACAAAGTTTTAAAGGGAACAAAAAGGTCACAGTGAACACATTAGTGTCCTTTCACTATCACAGCTCCATCATATTGTTTTGTATTGGACGGTTACGTGTAGAAACCAGAGTTTGGTCATAAAAGACAAACAGGAGCGCACACTTTTCACAGATTAATAAGGGAAATAATTGTTATATGGATGATAATATTATCAAAAGTCCATTTTTCAGACATTTTACTCGTGTGCGAACGATGTTTTTCCTTTGAGTGGCGTCGACGTTTTTATTTATTTCAATTTTATTTTGTCGATTGCAATTTTATGTCTCATTTATTCAAAATCTACGCTTTTTTACACCTAATATCAATAGATCTAGTGAGTAAAATTTCAGATTCTAAAGTTGCTTATTTATCTTTTCGGATTGTTAAATTAGAACATTTGAAGCCGCTTTATCTTCACAGTGACTTTAAGACCCTTGTTTTCAGCGCTCTGATATTTAGACGTGTTAATAGATATTTCCAGCTTTGTCTTCGCCAGTTTGACCTTTCAGTCTTTTATTCTCAGCAGCTCATCCAAATTGTCCAAACATAAATAAATAAATAAATAAATAAATAAATAAATAAATAAACTAAAAATGGCTCATAAAATTCTGGATAAAAAAAAAAATATTTTCTGGGGGAAGAACATAAAATGGTGGATGTACAGATAGACGTGCACGTAAATGACATGTAGAACCCCTAAAATGGCTCTGAGTAAATCAACCAATGGCGTGCCTTCTTGGCCTTTTGCCGCAGCCTATCGTAGCCCGGCGGCTGACGTACTACACCTTTACAGTAGGGAGACAAAAGGCACCCTGATAGGTTACTGTAATCCTACTCCAGCATCCCTATTGGCCACCGCGTTCACCGATGTTTGACACTTGGGTAGAGTTACTAGGCTGAGCGGCAGAATTGGCACAGTTTTGTTGCCCCCCCGTGCAGTCGGCGTGTCGACCAATCACAACGAGCCGGCGCAGGATGTCGGCGCGGTGAATGCACTCAGGGGCAGGAAACTGCGTTAGCATATTTCATCACTATTTGCAGCCCGTAATGTAGCCATATGAGAATTGTTAGTGTATGTTGCAGGATCCGACCCCCCACC
>JAPTYQ010000017.1:20234367-20246604 GCA_029814465.1 Ostorhinchus cyanosoma | reverse complement strand
CTCATCACACTTAAAATAAGACAGAATCACCTAAAGAATAACTTTTCAGTGAGATATAAGAACTTATTTTTAGACAAAAGATCTGGAAAATCTTATTTCAAGAAAAATTACCAAGATAAATTTCACTTGTTCCATTGGCAGATTTTTTTTTTTGCCTGAATTAAAAGCCAAAAATAAATAAATAAATAAAAATCTGCCAATGGAACAAATGAAAATTATCTTGGTATTATTTCTTGAAATAAGATTTTCCAGATCTATTATCTAAAAATAACTTCTTATATCTCACTGAAAACTTCCTCTTTAGGTGATTCCGTCTTATTTTAAATGTGACGAGATATTTGGACTAGAAATGAGAAAAATACACTTGGTAAGATTTGGATTTTTGCAGCGTGGAAAACATCTCTCAACATCATGTGTTAAATGTTAAAAATCTACATGCAATTTAAAGGCGCCTAGAAAAATACAATTGTGAAGACTTGTTATGGAGGAGGTAAATGTTGATCAGTGAGTGGAATTCATCTGAATATACGGTTTTAAAAAGAGATAAAACTCCCAGAATAAAATGATCAACATTACAAAATTCCAAATCACAAACAGGACTCAAAAACAATTCAACTTCTATACATTTTCAAAAGGACCCACCAACACCACATTTGGTCAGATATTGAACAGACAACTTCTCAACTACATCTCAATTCAACATCACTCATGCTTCAAATTTTTAACAATATTTTCAGCTCTGACAGCCTGGTGGAAATTTCATAAAATCACTAATTTTCTTCAATTTCTTGTTCATTTTAATGTCTGGTCCAACTAAAGGTACATTTATTTGGACATATATAATGATAACAACAAAACTAGCTCATAGTAGTTTAACTTCAGTGCTCATATCGATCCATTTAACATGTTTTCTTGATAGTAACGGAAATCACTTCAGTTCTTACATCAATATTTATGAAAATGGTGCTTTTAGGCATTGCATGTTTTCTTTTCTGTCTGTTTTAGTCACATGACACACACAGGAGTTAGAACTGGATTGCATCACCATTGTTTTTGATGATGATGGTGTAATATTTTTTTTCTGCGATTATTGTAAGCAGTATTTTTCAGGAAAAACACCAGAGAATCACACAGAATAAATGACATATAGCAGTATGTACAAGCTGGTATCATCTGTTAAATATGGTATTAGGTGTGGTCCAGCATCTCCACCCTGGCTGCTGTAAACCTCTTACCCAAACGCACCACTTAACGGAGTGACGCACTGCCACACCGGCTCAAATTTTACTTAATGAAATGGCTCCAAAAAGCCGCTTAACGGTGCCTCGAGAGCGAATCCTTAAGACGATTTCATCACCATTTGTTTCATTTACTTTCTAATTTTCCTCTAAAAGCAACCTGTTATCCTGGTGCGCTCTATAAAAGGGATTGACGCACAGCCAGGTGCAGCCGGGCTCACCTCCATCTGCTTTTGGTCAAGTCCTAAAAAAGGTCTTTTCTATTCTGGCTTCATCTTAAAACACCCAACATAACAACTCTTTTAACCCATAAAGACCCAAACGGCCATCCACGACCAAAACCATCTACTGATCTAAAATGGTTTTGGTTTTGATTATGAATATGTATCCTATCAATACATGTAAATAATTGACGTAAAATATAGTTTCATGGTCATCAGATATGACCCATTTGGACGTTCAGAGGCTCCGTAGTTACCGCGGAAACGCCGTCATCTTCTACAACATTGATTCACCAGTAAAACCCATGGAGTTGGATCAATGACAGTGGATGGACGCAGTGGGTTTATGTTCATTTAAAGGCATATTTTTACTGAAAGAGTCACTTTTTCTTCAGTTTTCAGTTTCTGATTTAATAACCCTTAAGTTTAACCTGAGCTTTTATGAACATGTACATGATAAGTAAATTAAATACAGCACTATACCTGATTTATACTAAAAAAAAAAAGCAAAATACAGAATATAATATTATAATAAATTGTGATAAAGCGCATAAGAAAGGTGGAATAGATGAAAAGCTTCTTTTTTTTGTAATTGCCACAAAATTCGCTTTGGGTCTTGATGGGTTAAGGCTGAGGTTTAATGTTAGCAGTAAATGTGTTGAATAACATCAGAAAATGAATGTAATAAATCTCATGTTGTCTGAATGTTAAGTGTAAAGGGAGGTCACACTAAATGCTACCACTTCAATTTATGTTTCATTCCTTGAAACCCTTGTTTTTAATCTTGTAAATACTTGGTCTGGGACTTTTACTCTGTATCGTTTATTTCCAAGGATCAACACTAATAATAAAACTATCCTTCACTATATCAAAGTGGAATAGTAAACGTTACTGAGAATATTTGGAACCCTTTTACACGTGTATTTTCCTTTTTACTTGTTGCTTGATCGATATTTTAGTAGCATGTTGGCGCTTTCGTAGTTCTTATAAAGCACTTACACAATAATGGACTATAATTATCTGAAAGTCCTTACATTTGCAGCACTAGGAAACTTAAGTTCTGTAGCGACATTTCAGCAAAAGGATTGCAGCTGTAATAACAATTTAAGCTTAAAACAAATTTAAACGTCCCATCAAGTCATTAACAGTAGTGCATTCAGTGCTGGGAAAGTACTACATGTGCTCGTACTGTTCTGGTCTTTTCCCCCAACGCTCACAATATTATGGATCCATTGCAGCATCATGATGACAAGTGGACGTGGATCGCCTTAGGGTCTGTTAGTTGCAATAGTTCCGTGCTGCTGTAGATGAACTAAAGGTGAGGAGGGGGTTACTGTAAGATACATGTGCGTCATATTAATTAGAATGAGTCATACCATTAGTCTGACATCACCTCAGGGAACCTATTCACTGTTGGAAAGATTAAAATTACAGGTATTTTGACACCATTAAGACTTTCTGTGTTTCACTTTGCATGAGTAGACCATATTTTCGAGGTGTTTTAAAGGGAGACGTTCTATCATCCTGAGCAGATCACATTAAGATCGGAATCCATGAACAACTTATTTATTATCTTTATTTAAAGCAGCGGATGACGTTCATCCCTTTTTTTTCCCCCTCATTTGTAAAACCGCAGTGATAACCTAATTATCTCGAATCCATTAGTCCTTCTGTCCTCATGCACCCGAATCACTTCCCTCCTGGTGAATAACTTCGCAGATGACTCCATCATAAACACAGTCCACTTGTTTACATAATAAACCAAAACATCACTCGGGCCTTTTCGGAAATTTTGGCGCTAAGTGCATTGTGGGACTGGGAATTCCACGCTTCTTTCAAACAACCCCTGTGGACGTCGTACCAGTCTGGCTCGTTTTTTTTTCCAAATCTGGCAAAATTTCCAAAATGGCCGCAGTAATGTTTTGGTTTGTTATGTAAACAAGTGGACCGTGTTTATGGTGGAGTCATCTGTGAAGTCGTTCACCGCGAGGGAAGTGAGTCAGGTGCATAAACACGGAAAGAATAATGGACTAGTGATAATTCAGCTAGCAGTGGGGTTTGACAAATTAGAAAAAAAAAATGTGATGAAAGTCACACGCTGCTTTAACCTGGTTAGTCAGTTGAAAACCATTTCTCCTCCACAGCGTTGACCCGACCACGAGGCAGCAGTCTGATGCATGACCGTCACTTCCTTATAGACTTCCTTCCTCCTTTAGAATAAATTGGGAGTAAATAGGAGGTTATGCAGAGAAATCTGTTGGTTAATGGCCCAGTAGTTGATGAATATTAAGTAAAAGTGAAGAAGTACTTTATGTCAAGGTTTCACTATTATGTATATTAATAATCAACTATTTAATACGTGTACCTTTAATATGAAGTGTTAATGGAAATTCACTGAGCTAAGAAATGAGGCAGAAAGTTTAATGTGCAGCAAGAACCTCTTTCTTACATTTCAGATTAAATGAGCAGAAGAGCTTTTTTTTTTTTTTTTTTTTTTTACTTTATTTTTTGCTTTGAATGTAGTCATGCTGAAATAGAGCTCAAAGGAGAACACATTGCACCTGTCAGTTGTTGCCCATGGCAGCAGTCAGCGTCTGTCGTCCGCTACATCTCTCTCCATCCCCCATCTATCCTTCTGGCTGATATGCCCAGAGTCAGGCACTTACAAAACCACACACAAACATGCTCAGCTAAGCACGGATATCTCTCCAGCTCAAATGAAGTACCATTTGCATGGTCATATTTTACTCACCCGTACTGTGTTAGCACAAAAAAAACCGCATGCATGTGTCACACAGAAACCTGCACGCACTCCAAAGGACGCTGAGATGTGGTCTTCTCAGCTGAGTGGGTTTGTTAGCGCTGTGAGGCTAAACATGGTTGTGCGCTCTATTGAACACATACTTGTGAGTCAGTGAGTGAGTATCTACATGTTCTTTTTCCTGTTTTTTTTTTTGTTTTATTTTTCATCCAGGCCTAGTTTTAAGCAGTCCTGGCGACTTGTCCATTTTTCACTCTAAAGCAGACGCATGCTCCTATCTGCTCAGAGCAAAGCAAATAGATATGGCCATTCATGTGTCATTTATTTCATGTCACCGTGGCACTGAATCATTTCACACACCTACAGTATGAGGCGTTAGTCCTCGCTGACAGAAGTGGAATGGGAAATGCTCAGTGGACATTTGTCATCTATGTTATGGGATGGCGGCCTCCCGGCTCCCTCTGACAGACCTGAGAGCCTCCTGTTAGACACATTATCCAGCGCTTTTCATCAGGCTTAGCACAGTCACATCCTATGGCCACCTATAAATATATATATATATATCCAAGGGGGGCCAAAAGTGAGGTTTTGGAGCTACTGTAGGATGTGCAGCAGTATTTTCCTGGATATTTTAGAAGTAGATTCTTTCCATCGGACCTACAGGGCACATGCATCTGCTGGGACAGTGAACGTTGACCCGGTGTGTTTGTGCACTGCATTAGTGTGTACAAGAGAGCCACGGGGGAAGCTGCGATGTGTTATCTGGGTTGCATATCAGAATAAAAGTAGATAAGCATATGCACCTTGTCCAGGGAGAATGGAAGTGGGAGAAGTGAGTGTGGGAGGACACTCCAAAAAGTGGCTTCTCCGTATGTCTGCTGACTCCTGCGAATGTTTTCCATATGCTCCTTATGTTAAGACAACACCGTACCCCTCATTAAGATGGCGAAGACTGTGCCATGTTTTCATTTTTGCTGCGGAGCGGGTTCGGGTGTCTTTGAATTGGCTCAGTGGCTGTTATAATTTGCACCCATTAGATGCCATCTCCGTTTAAAAGTATACGAGGGCCGCTTGCATGAGTAGGCGAGAAGATGAAAATGACAGGTCACACTATTCGTCTGGAGGGACGGCGCTCGCATTCACTCTGCGTGCCTGTGCATGAGAGAGTGATTGCTGGAGAGCTTGTTGTAGATGGAGAGAAATGGAGTTGGATCCGTGCCTCCCGCTCTCATCTCCTGAGTGCAGGCAGACACGTCACTCATCGGCCTGAGTGTCACGAGTGCTCTCATTTACCTGGTTCCGGACGCACGAAACCACATATAGATAAATAAAAATCTAACCCTTTTAGCACACAGTTCATATAGCATGCATCTACCGTGTGCACTGTTCACTTGCCTCTGAAAAGACCCGTAAAAGCCTGCATGTTTTACTCCCCATCAATATTTACCAGACTTAACACCCAAAGAAGCTTTCAGTCAGTGTGAATACTCTATCAGAGTTCTTACTTATCTTTTGGCTTATCTTTTGACATACTGTAAAAGTCTACTATAGAGGTGTGCTAAATGTTGTCTCATCCATGTATACATTGCACGGCAACAGGGAAATTTCATTTTCACGCTTACGATTTAAGCTTCGATTTCATCAGGGAATGTTGCACAGTGGCGAATGTTAGTGTAATCCACTCTGCCATAAATAGAAGAGAGTTCATGCACAAATATAATACTCCGGTGTAGTCAGCGAACCTGGAGGAAAGAACACTAGTATATTTTAAGAGGTACGGACAGATTTTACCTTTGCTTTGTTTTGTTAATCCATTAAAAGGATTATGAAATAAATGTATAGTTTTTATGTCTTAAAACACTTTTTTTTACTTCAAAATATGCCTCATGTTTCAGTTTCCTTGATTATTTCACTTAAATGGAACTATTTAGACCCTTGAAGATAAATTCCTCACGTAGAAATGAAACTTACCTGAACCCTAGATTATTTTAGTTTTTATTTGAAACGTTATCGCAGCAGGTCCCTGTCACCCAGTGGACGTTGTAAAAAGCTGTACCTGTGATGGAATCCGTTCCTGACATTGACTGACAGTCATCCATTATGGAATTAATTGAATGGCGGCGCGCTGTTTAATTACAGAAATAGTTGGGACAGTGTACAATGCAAACCAAAAACACAATGTACTGACTTGTAAATCTCATAATCCTCATTTTATTTATAGAGCGCTTTTAACAGACAGGGAGTCACTAAGTGCTTTACAGTGCAAAATGCAATTAAAATACACTTAAAAGGCAATTAAAGTACCATTAAAGTAGATACATACATGCATGACAGAATGGAGAAAGATATGTCTAAACTGAAGGGGAAAAAAAGTCGAAGTTGATGGCAGCAGCGTGTCTCCAGATGTAAAACCCCGTTTTTTTTTTTCCTCATCTTTGCTTTTGGGAAACTCTGCCTCCTTTTTCCAGACTTTTGTCGTCCTGTTCCAATGTTTGGAGAAGGTATCGCTGTCATCAAATGCAAAATGACCTTATTTCTTTTCGCTTTTAACAGTTGATGTTGTCTCAGTTCTGTTGTGAATATAATAAGGTTTTATGAGATTTGCAAATCAATGCGCTCTGTTTTAAATTACATTTTACACACAGCATGCAAACTTTTAATGGAATTGAGGTTATAAAAGCGCCGCGAAGTAATCAAGCGACAAACTTTCCACAAATAAAACCTTTAATCAGTGCTAAGTGATTTTAAAGAAGACTGTTAAACTAAATTAGAGTGAAAACATGTCATTACAAAGGAAGCTGATTGATCAGTCTGATTTATTTTCTTTACCAAAAGTTTGCGACCACTCCTGAGGGTCAGTGAAAACAAATGAAAAGCCAACGCACATATGCTGCTATCAGTGTGCCGAGGTGACAACAAGACTTCTACTTTCTTTTGTTTCTCCTTAGAAACCCTTCATTTTGAAAGATGAACAATAACCATTTGTAAACAGCAATCTGCAATAGTTTCTGCTCGAGGAGTTTCAATGGCTGGCACGAAGCAGGACCGCTTTTTAATGTGGGGTCTGACAGTTTGGATTTGAATATTAGCACCAAGTGTGCAACTCTCCCTCATTTCCATGTCGATATATGCATGTGTGGGAGGAAGAGCGAGGAGCTGGAATAGAGGTGGAGAGAAACTGAAAGCGAAAAAGAAGTGGCAGAGATGGGAAGTTAGAATTAGAGATGGAGAAAATTTTGTTTTTCCACAAATGGAGGAGGCTGGAGGGAGTAATAGTTAGAGGGTGGATTAGACTCAGGGAAAAAAAAAAAACAACAAAACACATCCCGAGGCACGCTCACATACACAGGAACGGGCCTTTTCGCCATTGTGTGTAGAACATAATAAGATCAGTTTTTGTCAATCTGCGGTCGATCGTTTTTATGTTCTCTCTTAATCTCATCAACAAGCTTTACAAGCAGCTCCGTCTCGGTCCAAACGCATCAAAAACACTGACCACGGACGTCTTTATAGTACAGTCCAATCCGTGCGTGTCCCTGCGCGCATCTGTTTTTGGGTGGATATTTATGTGGTAGCAGTCCTTACCTTTTGCAGAGACCAGATGCTGTCTCTTTGAGGGGAGTTTTACTGCCATTTTAGAGCTTTTTTGGCAAGTGAAAAGAGGCTGTAACAGATGTGGGGTTTGTGTGCTGCTGAGATTTGCAGATGGTTCAAGCGTAGATGCTTTTGTTTTTCTTTACTTCGTTTTACATAAGTTAAAGGAATTCTAAGCGTGTTGAATCGGGTGTGGTTTGATGACACCGCTAATGAATGCACAGTGTCGAGAAGTGGAATACATGTTTAGAAATATTCGTAAATCCTTGGCGATGAAAATACAGCTGCATACTTAGTTTAATTAGAATATTTAAAGGTATTTGTTTTGTTTTTTTTTTTCAAGTCGCTGTTAAAGTCATCACTGATTTTCCCCTGAACAAAACGAAGTAAAAAATGTACGTGAACTACAGTAGATTTTGCACGACCCCGTGTGCGGCGTAGTCTGTTTTCACGCTGTGGGAAAACAGAAGGTAAAAACATTTTTCTCTGGCATTCATTCTGGTGCCATTTTTTATTTTAAGAGGATTAGCTGCAAGGCAACAAAGTGCATGTCAGATACTAAACGAAAACAGAATTTTCAGCTTTGAAACTGGAAATTCACATAGTTTTATACCCGCTTTTATTCAGATTCGATGCTGCGGGAAAAAAAAAAAAAGAAATAAATAAAAGGTCAAGGATAATACGGGGCCTTTATCCGCTTTTACCAGACAAAACATCTCAGTGCTTTTACTTTTAGTTACAGTTCATGTCTCTATTGGAAATGTTAATATATATTCAGAGTGACTTGTAGGCTCAGGGAACCTTAAGTAGCAGGCGGTATTGTCTGAATGCCACATTCATTCATAGAAAAACACTTTGCAGATGTATTTTAAGAGACAGGTGAGTAGGAGAGGAAATAATTGAAATGTTGCAAAAAAGGCGAAAGGCCAATTAAGGTCTAGTACAGAAACATAGCAATAAATATACAGCTGTGAGTTCGACAGGAGTCTTTTGCAACACGTAGCCTAATAATAATGCAAGACAGTTAATCCAGAGCACTTAAGATATGTTGCTCTCTTTGCTGACTGTTACAAATTACTTTTACGGGCGTGTATTCTGCAGTCGGCGCTGAAGCGTATTTTCAAGTTGAACATATATGCCTCAAACGTCACCGTATCACTTCTTGATTCGCTGCCTATTTATATTTAGTTGAATATTCCCATCAAATGTTGAGAAGTTTTTAAAGGTGCTCTTCACACCCTGTGATATTTCTGTCTCTTGCATGAGACGTACTCTATATAAAGCCTCAGACACATCAGGAGTCTATTGCATAACCGCTTGCACCTTTTAGTGAGTCTGCAACTGCACAATTTTTGGACCATAGGAAGAGACCAGATATTTGGATGGGTTGCACATAAAATTCAACATCCACACCAGTGAGAGGGACCTCATGCAAAATTTAAGCCCAAGGTTTCATTCCTGATCCACCTGCTATTTCAAATGGGAACACAATTTCCGAATGCATCCACAGACACTGGAGTACTTTTTTTTTTTTTTTTTTGTGACACCAAGGGCACCACCTGGCTGAAACTGCCCCATATACAGCTTTAATTTAGCTCTCAGGGTCAGAACAGACAGTAGTGGACCTAATTCAGCTGACCTGCAGATGCACAAATATGAGCCCAGTCTAACTTAAGTACCACACAGCCCAACTCCCTCTTAACTGGGGTTGTTGAAATATGTTTGTCCGGGGAAAAGGATGTACTCAACAAACTTGTGTGTTTTTGTAACGCTTCCATATTCAATTACTGGCATAAATCACAAGTCTTAAGTCCAAAGTGGGTGAGGCGGTGTCAGACCTGAGGAAAAGTAGCTTGTAATAGAAAAGCTGAGTAGTAAGCCTGAAGCTTAAGTCACCTCCATTTGAGTGTGACATGACTTGCTAACTACTGGGGCAAATCTCCCACTATGGGGGCACTTTAATTGGAAGTATTTGCTTCTCCAGAGCCAGTGACTCTACCCTTAAGAGTATCTCAGTATGCTAAATAGCTTGCTTTGACTTTACTTTCTTGCTGCGTTTGAGCCGAGGCACTGTGAGCGACTGCCAGTGTTTATGTGTGTATTGTGCTGTTTGTTTGATAAACTGTTGGGTAAGCTGTGTGCGTCCATGAAGCGGGGAAGCAGACAGTCCCATCTGCAAGAAGGCGTTGCGCTCTGAGCGTGCTCGCAGAAAGGAAATGTCGTCAGCAGATTTCACTTTTTCTCCCGTGGAAACCGTCACATTCTCTCTCTTGTTTCCTCATCTTTTTTTTACTCGTCTCTCTCGCTCTCTCTCTCTCTTTGCAAGGTTGTCACGTTGTCCCGTTTCTGTGTTGTCATGCCATCCTTTGTCCCTTTCTTGTTATGTTTCGCTGTCGTATCGCCTCCTCTCTGGTCAGATGCGCCCAGGACTTTTGGTGGAAACAAATGGGCCACATGCCAGAACACAGAGTCCTCAGGTGGGAGAGGGTGACGCTTAGGCACCGTGTCAGCTTATTATTTGTTCTCCCCTGAATGATGTTCGAGTCTGTTTGTTTTTTGTCGCTCTCCCTCCTCGGTTCGGTCGCAGCGCTCTGAGCCGAAGGGGTCACCGAGGTCACCCTCCACCCAAGTCGTTGTCACTCTTTTCCACGCTTGTTTACAGCTTTTACTGTGGACATAGATGAGACTCTCATGGGGGTAGAGACCGTTACACACATACACTTACACACACATAGGGGAAAAAAAAAAAAAAAAAAAAAAAAAAGGAAACACTGCAGCCAGAGCTATAGACAAGGTTGCCATGGAAACAGTCTGTCCTGCCTATTTTTCTGAACACCTATACAGCCTAAGCACATGAAAATGTATGCACAACCTGCAATGAAACAAACATCCACGTGCAGACATGTATTAGTCTTACTGTTGTTCAGGGTTTTCAACATTAGCTTCATATAACCTTAGACATGGGTTTCTTATAAAAGCAATGATTTTTTTTTTTATTTTAGTGGTAAAAAAAAAAACTTTGGGATAGCATCTTGCTTTAGATTGCCTTTTGGCTTGAATGCTCTCATTTAGCCGTAGAGAACATTAGGTTTCGGTTGAACGATACGATTTTGAGACAGAAAAGTCAGAAGCAGAAGGTGGAAGTAAGATACCTCCTGCTGCTTTATTTCAGGCTCTCATAGCGTAAGGAAATGCACATTTGAACGTGAGACGGTGAGCGGCTCTTACCCAGAACTTGGTGACTTGCCACGTCTTGTTCGGCGACGGCTGAAAAGGGAAGTCTCTGGAGTTGCTTCATACATGTTTCCAGCTCATCACCTACTGAAAAGACGTCTGCATTTTATCGGATTTATTTATTTATTCTACATTTCCAGCCATGCCAGGGTATTTTGCCCCCGCACAAGTATAGAAATAAAAACTGACATCTGCCAGGTTTTAAACTGAAACACACTTCCACAGTGGTTTTGCTTGGAGGGCCTGACATTGGCAGCAGCTGATCTAATGGTCTTGCTGCTACCAGATGTCCTCACTCGAACAGCGCAGGCTTTTATGAAACACTGGAGCTGCTTTCCCTATCTGCTTTTATTTATTTTTAAGTCATTTACAGCAAAAACATTTATGAGGTTAGGAGTTAGTCCAACTATAAGTGAGTTCTTTGTTTCTGCTTACGTCTCTGATCCGCAGTGTTTTAAGTCGGCCATTTGTTCAGTGTTGTTTATATAAAAAAACACTTTGATCATCCCCGACAGTTGAGCTCAGATGATATTAATTTAGATGTCTGCAAAGTTTGTTAGTGTCTGCTTTCTATTTATTGTTGTCTCGGTAAAGACTTCTGTGTTGCAACAGCGCTTAATGACTGCATTTTTCAAGCTCCAGTCCTGCCTTCTTTAGATGCATCTGTGAAGAAGGCTTTGTCCGTCTGTCAGTCACCATTGCATCGAGGTCTGATGTGTCAGAAATGGTTTCACAGATTGTCTTAAAATGTTCGCTCTAACTTGAGGGTGAGTGGATTTGATCTCAGTGATCAAAGGACGTTTTGGCCATAATTTAAGATTCCAGATTATAGATATTGGTCTGACATCTTTAAGTTGTTTTGTGGAGTTCAAATGGACTAGTTTTTGTGCTTGAAAACATTGCTTGTCTCTTCCAAAAGACTTCACCAGTTCTTTTTGCTGGTGGAAATAAAGCAGACTCATAAACCTGTAGAAGGAGGTTGGGTTTCATATGCTAATGATCCAAAAGTTGTTTACACACCTAATATTCTGGGTTTGATTGAGGTTCAACTATTTCCTGTCCTCGCTAGTGGTGGTGCTGCATTCAGAATTACGAAAAAAACTGATAATAAGAGGCAGCTGTGGCTACAGATGTAGTTTACCACCACCAGAGGGAGAATGTGAGAGCGAATGAATAATGGATCAATAAT
>JAPTYQ010000017.1:20205130-20218839 GCA_029814465.1 Ostorhinchus cyanosoma | reverse complement strand
CTCCCCTAGAGGGCCCGCCCCACAGTTTGGATAAGTACCATTACTTCCTGGTACCAAACAAGCAGGTCCACTCACTGTCCGTGCAGAGGTGGACCTTCCAGACCCTGTAGACCACATCGGATCTGACACTGTTGCCTCACTGTCTTGTAATGTGTTTGTAAATGACCAAAAATAGTCACTTGCCCAATAACCAATTAACCCATAAAGACCCAACGAGCCACCGACGACCAAAACCATGTACTGGTCTAAAATGTTTAATATCTCCACTAATCCTACATGTCCATCTAAATAATTTGGTGTAAAATGCTCCGTAGTTACCATGGAAACACCGTCATCTTCTACAACATTGACTCACCATTAAAACTCATGGAGTTGGATCAATAACAGTAGATGGACACACTTATTTTAGGTTTAGTTAATGATATATTTTGCTGGAAAATTGATATTTTTCTTCTGTTTTCTCTGTTTTGAATATAATAAAGTTTAAGTTTGATCTGAGCTTTAATGAACATCTACATGATCAGTAAATTGAATAGAGGGAAATACTGGATTTTTACAGAAAAATGCAAATTCTGAATGTAATACTAGAGTAAATGGTAATAAATCACTTAGGAAAGGTTAAAAATGGAGGAAAAAATGATTTGGGAACCTCCACAAAAGCAGCACTGGGTCTTTAGGGGTTAATGTTGCTGACAACTGTTCTGAAGTCGATGTATAGTTTAGATTTTTATTGTTGAATATATTTTTGAAGTTTGTCTGCACTAAAAGTATTTGATTGTCCACTGTAACCTCCAGGAGTTAATATATATATCTTTTTTTTTTATTTTATTTTATTTATTTATTTTTTTCAACAGTGATGAAATAAAGTAAAGTTAGATAAAGTTGAGAAGGTCTGCAGATGTCAAACTGTACAGTCCGTCCAATTTTACATAAAGGCTTTGCCAAAGTAAGAGCACAAACCATAGCGTTTTAGTTTTTTTTTTTTTTTTTTAAATGTTTTTGTCTCGATTATAAAAAATATTTTCAGACCATTACAAAAGTGCTGTTCTTTGAATTGAATTGTGAGAAGAAGTGTTTAAAATATGTGTCCTTGTGGAAGAAATGTTATTTAATGCAGCGTGAAACTATACTGATAAAAAAAAATGTCATTGTCGTATTCTGCTTCACTTTAAAAAAAAATATTAATGTTTAAAAAATATATATATACGCATATATATCTTCTTGTATCCTTCCCCGTTGGATGATCCTACCAGCATACACAAAGCGAAGCCCAATGCAGACTAATATAATAGAGCAGTGAAAGCATTAAATCCTACCTTCACCAAGGTTATACTTTGAAGTTTTTGTTCACTGCTGAAAAGATGCCAACTGGTCGTTTCAGAGGCTGTAGTTTGCGCAAGGTGGCGTTTAATAGGAAATATTAATATAGCCTCTCGGTACAATGCGTGCATCGAGAAGATATCACCAAATTTGTTCAATACATCTGGGGGAAATTAAGTTAAATTTGTTCTGCTCAAAGCCTGAAATGTAAATGGAAAAACCTCAGTCCACAGACGAGCCTTAAAGTTAATCTCAGCAACACACAAAGACAAAAAGAAAGTTTTAATTGGGACTGTTTTTTTATTTTTTTTATTTTTTTCCTCCTCACAGCGAGGTGTGTGGACTTGAGTACTGTGTGGATATTATTTCTGGAAAGATATGATACTGTAGGGTTTTGGGTTTTTTTTTTGTTTTTTTTTTTGTTCTTTTAATGTAATTCTTCAATGCGGTGAGCACCTCAAATTGCATTAAATTCACCTCAGTTGTACAGAGACGGAGGCATAAATCTCATAGGCTGTATCTTGAACTCAAATTATGTAATAGCTTAAAACAATTAGAGTTACGGAAGGAAATACGGTTTTATGTAATTTGAGAGAATCAACTTTTTACAACATGGTTTTCAGGACACTTGAGGCAACAAAAAAAAACGACCGTTTTACCTCAAAGTACAGCAGCTGGTGATGTTAGATGTCTTTTTTTTTTTTTCTGCTCAGATATAAACCCCCGTGTGCATGCATACTTATTGTACTTCCACACCATTATTGGGAGCCTTTGGCCTCCTCATCCTTACCATAGCAAATTAGCACCCTGGGAGAGAAATATAGGATTAGTGAGGAGAGAAAAAAAAAAAAAAAGTAAGAGTGTGAATAGAAGGAAGTGAGTGAGATAAGAGCAAATGGTTACGGACCAGCAGTGAGATATAAATGGCTCTAAAACCCTGAGAGACTGAATGCTACTGTCACTGCGGCTGAGATACCCAACAGAGTAAAAGACTACATACGCGAATTTTTCCTCCTTATGCACCGTAAGGGAAAATATTTGCACATTTATAATTATACATGTGCCACCTTTATCAACGCAAGAATACATACGTTCCATTAAATAAAGTGGTTTACGGATTTTTTATTGATATTCCTGGCAATTCTTGTGTATATATGAAAGAAAATAAGTCTAAATAATTCTTATAACTGCATAAAATACACTTGGATTCATTTGATTTCCAGTATTTATATGGAGTTTAATCGTACGTTTAAGTCCATACGTATTTAGATAATGTTACAAATGTTTTTGTTTTTTTTTTTTCCTCCAAGCCTTTTTTTTGTGTCACTGAACTCACCACCGGATTCTTTCGTGTGCTTGAATTTCAATGTTGTGCTTGAATTTTTGAGTAAGTGTTTGAAAGTGCTCGCGATTCTAACTCTGTGATGGGATTTCTTTATTTATTTTTTTCTAATATTAACTCAAGCCGCAGTAACTTGCAAAGGGGATACATTTGGAAACTTTGGCAAAAAAAAAAAAAGAAAATTAGTGTGTGTTCTCAGGTATATTTGTATCTTAATCTTTGTCGGAATGTGTCTGAAGAACAACAAGCGGATTCCCTTTTTTTTTTTTTTTTTTTTGGGATGAAACTTTATTTTCTCCTTTTTGTCACAGAGGTCGTTACGGCCCAAATGTAACACACATAGAAGTGAGAATCAGTTCTGAATCGTACTGGTGAGCAGATGAGGAGACGTGGTAGCAGGTAGGCAGGCAGGTAACCCAGGGAAACGGGAGATGAAGCATGGACCAGGACTGAGGATGGGCATCCAGATGTGGTCCAGGGTCAGGCGGAGGTCCGGAACAGGGACATGAGAAAAGAACAGAGCAGGGGTGTCCAGCAGAGGAGTGAATAGACCCCTCCCCCTACGTCATCGATACCGGAAGTAAACAGAAACGCCGCCATGTTGGGAGGCAACAGAGGGACAGACTGTGTGTTAAGCAGCTGTCTTATTAGTGATTTTAGGGGACATTATGTTTTTGGTTCGACCACCACCGCAGCCGCCACCGGATATCCTTCATGTGAACACGAAAACTTGAAAAATATTCAGTTTAGAAATTCCATATCAATGAATATCAAGGAGAGGAAGAACTGATTCGATTTTGGATGATTTACCGTTTCTAGATTTCCCACAAGGGGGCACTCAAAAGTTCAAAATCGCTAAACACTCTTTTGTACCCGTCGCTTCCGATAGCGTAAGCCTAGTTTGAACGGGTTATCAGTGACAGTTTATCGTTTATATAATATATAGAAGAGTATTTTCAAAGTCTGAATCCTGGTGAAAGATAAAAAGCTATGAGTATCTGGGTGAGGGTCACGGAATGGCCTGTCCGAGCCAGAACACCGGACGCCGGAGCCACGCCCTGGGGTACGCCGCACAGTTCGGGTTCTGCGTATGACCCCGGCCGGCCCTCGCACCCGAACCGCAACCCAAGAATCACAATATGTACCAAACCGTGGATAACCTGTACTGTTGTGTCCTTGCTGTTCACCACTTTTAATGGTTAGACGTAGCATACAGCCCACAGGCACATACCATACTCTGTCTCTGAGCTCCTTATATTTTTCTCCCTGGTTGGTTCAAACACATGGGATCCTATAGAAAGACTTCTCACCACGTCCCGCTGTGTTTGAGCAGCCTATTACTGCACAAAAGTTAACCACAGCTACAATTATTAAGTACAATTATCTATCTAACAAGCCTGGCACTGCTCTTTCCAGCTCAGGGGTGGAACATCCTGGTCCTGGACGGCCGGTATCCTGCGTGTTTTAGATATTTGCCTCTTCCATCACACCTTGAAGCCATTACGTGGTTATCAGGCTTCTGCAGAGCCCGATGATGAGCCGATCATTAATTGAATCAGGTGTGATGGAAGAGGGAAACATCTAAAACAGGCAGGATCCAGGCCCTCAAGGACCAGGACGGCCCTCCCCTGTTCTAGCTCCTATATGTCCACTTAAACATAAATCACATGACCTGTGATTTCTTCTTCTTTATTTTTTAACAGCGGCTGCAGACTTTATTTGTGCATTTCCACCACCATCCGGATGTGAATTATCTCTCATCACTCACAGACTATAATAATACACATTAAATTAAATGTAAAAAAAAAAAAAAAAAAGATAATTTCCTCATATTCTATTGCTAATCTTTGTTGTTTTTAAATAGAACGTCTAATAAAAGCTCTTTCCATTGCAGTTTTGCGTAATATACCAATAAACATCGAAATTGTCCTTTTTTCTCATTAGGTGAATTTTTATGCGCAAGTTATATTTGCGATATTTGAGGGTCAGTGGAAAAGCGACTACTGACACCTCTTTGAACCTTATTTTGAAAAAATTCATTGAACAGCTTCCAAATCTAAATTCATCATTTGTAGTCAACTCCAGATTCGCTTAATTTGCAAAAGAATAATCAAGAATTAGGACATTAATCTTCTCGTCTTTTGGTCGTCCATTTACTTTTGGAAAAAAAAAAAAAAGAAAAAGACAGACTACAAATAAAATGACTCTAATTCCTAAACGTTTAATGCAGCGTTTTTGTTAAAACCCTTGAATTAAAGCTAAACTTCCACTTTTCAATCACATCTGCATCACTTCATTTACTCAAAACCACACAAAGTACCAACGATCCAAACACTTACAGCTACACTTTAAGATACCCCTCATATTTAATGTTCAGGAAGCTGTACAATAACTCTGCTTGGTGCATGAATAAACATGTCTAATACCAAATCCTTAAGCCTCATTAGAGACCGAAACCCGTATTTTAGCTGTGATTCACACAGTGTTATTTAAAAGCCCTTTTGAATGACTGCGAGGCGTAAAGCATCATTATGTGTATCTGTCGGTAATAACTCTGTTACAAAGAGGTGCTAATTATGTAAGGTACTAAGAAAAAAAATGACCAACCAGGAACAGACTGGGCTCACCGAGAATCCAATATAAGGACTACAAAACAGAAATAAGGAGGGACTTTTTCAAATTAAAAGATAATTACATACTTTATAATGATTGCACATCTTTCAGTAAGTCTATGAAATGATGTATAATGTGTTTTTTTCAGCCTCTATTAAAGCTTTGTGTGGTTGCTCTTGTAGGTCAACCTATTTTGCAGTTAGAAAAATCTAACATTGAAACAGTTTTTGCCTAAAATGCTCTTTAGTCAGGCATGCTTAGCTTCAAACCTGCTTCTGGGTGTCGATGCATATTCACCGAGCCTGACCTCCCAATGTCCCTGTGACTCTGTCTGCTGCAGTCACTAGGAGCTTTTCCATCAGACATATGCACAAATCTTTACCAGTATTTACTAAACGTTGAAAAAAAACAAAAAAAAACAGAAGTGCGTAATGTCGGTTTTTCCATTACAATGACAAATGCGATGATTTGTTTATTTATTATTGCAAGATTTCATTCCATAAACATGGCGACGAACATAAATATATCGTTGATTTACAGATATATTTATCATTATTATTATTATTATTATTATTATATATTACCCCTAAATAAAAAAAAAAGTTTGGTTTCGTGGTGTGTCTGCACATACGGCGTCCTGTTTCTTTTAAAACTCTTCGTATTTGCTTGTCGTAACATCCGCCAACATCCGTTTTTTTTTTTATTCACATGGAAAAAGGTCTTTCCATTGCAGTTTTGTGCGATATACCAATTTTACCGCACCTGAAAAACCACCTCTTGCCAGCGCAAAAACTTTTAATCGAAAAACCAGAGTTATGGCGAAATTGTCATTTTTCCATTAGGCAAATTTTTATATGCAAATTATATTAAATTGTGGCAGCTGTGGCCTAGAGGGTTGGAGGGTCACCAGTTTGATTCCTTTGACTGGCAGAAAAAGTTGTTGGATAATGTGCCCTTGAGCAATCCACTTAACCCCCCTGTTTGCTCCCCGGGCGCCTCCGGTGACCCCCTGCTCCTAGTTTGTATTGTGGGTTAAAAGCAGAGTTCTGTTAAAAAATATACTTTATACTGACAATAAAGGAATTTAATCTAAAATCTAACCTGATCTAATTTTCGCCCAATTTGAGGGTCAATGGAAAAGCGACTAGTGTTGGACTGTTGTTGGAATAAAGGTCGCAAAAGGCCGAACACTTTTGTTACGGGAAAAAAAAAAAAAAGAAAAAGGTAATACAGGGTGAGCGCTGCTGGAAGTTGGAATGATGGAAAGAAGAGAGGATATTGGTAAAAAGACTGAATGCTTCAGGGGTTCAGTAGAGAACAACATAAAGAGAGTGGAAGAGGGAGATAGAGCCGAATCCCTCATAGGCTGCAGAAGAGAGAGATACCGTGAAAGAAGGAGGTGTTAGCCGCGGGGTAAGAAAGAAGAGGAATAAGGAAAACAGGGTCACAGCATGGGACACGGAGAAAGGTGACACGTAACAAGATGATATAAGACCCAGTCTGGCAGCAGGGAAGAGACGGGATCTGGAGGTTTATGTCTTCATCTTTCCATCAAGCCGTTTTCTTTTGGACAGACTTCTATCTGTTTGTGTTTGTTTGTGTTTGCATCCACACTGAGGCTGGATCCTCACTGTTCCAGCATGAGGTAAAGCACGGGCAGTGGGCTCCTGTCACTGGTAGGTTTTATTGAGTTGAAGTCGACTTAGGTGGAAGCAATACGCAGGAGCTGTCAGGGGGCGGTTTTATGCCAGTGTGTGTGTGTGTGTGTGTGTATCACAGTCTGTGGGTGGGCATCAACTTCAATTTGAGATGCCGCTCTTATACAAGCTTGTCCTTTCCTTCCTCAGAACAGAAACTTTTTTTTTTTTTTGTCCCCACGTTTCACAGCCCACAGTGACTGAAACCACCTCTTGAGTTGTTCAGTATTACCTCTGAACAGACGTTTTCCATTGTATTTGCCGTTTAGTCTTAATACTCGCTGCTTGTTTCCCTTTTTTTCCCTATTGCGGAGAGAGTTTTGTTTTCAAGGCCGCGCCGGCTGGCTGGCTTGTTTTTTTTCTTTCAAAAATGAAGGAAGTCAATGTGGCTGTCAAGTCTTTGAATTTGTGTAAAATGTAGTGGGTTTTAACAGCGTACGTGTACTAAACTGATAAAAACAAAAAAACACTTGCAGAGCTGAAAATTAGACAAATATGGAGAATATTAGTTGTATAACAAGGTATCAAGCCCTATGATTTCTTCAATTTACTTAGAGTATTATTGCTTTTAAAAATATAATTTGCACCACAACCTCATTAGAAATAGAAAAAAAAAAAATTAAAAATAATGGCTGTTTCATATCTTGTTGACTTTTGCACTCAGTTTTTATCATGTTTTTCCAAATATATTAAAATTCAGTGTAACAGCCTCACGGTCACCTTATATCCTCTTTACAAACAATAGGCAGATACAATCTCACAGACTGATGGATGTAAATAAAACATAATTTCACCATTAACTACTATAATTGCTGAAATCTAGCAAAACAGTCTAATCTTAGGTTATCATTTCATGTTACAATAGTTAGTTATTTGTGTCTGTTTGATTAGAATGAAATGTGACTAAATGTAACGTATCATGAGGACAAATGATTACTGATATATTTCATCAACAATTGTGGTGAAAACAACAACTCCCATGATTCCACATTACTTCACAATGTCATCATGCCGTGTCTTTAGTTCTCATTTTGACAGAATGATCTCTAAACAGGAGAAATGATATACACAATATGGGGAAAAAGTATTTAGGACACATGGATTTAAGTGTTTCATTGCAAACAACAAAACGATAATGACAAATGTTATATTTTTAAAGCATTATAATCTCCAATCATCTTTTTGCTTAATTTTACTCATGATTGATTTGTTTTTTATTTTAATCGTTATCATGATTTAAATGTTTTGCCTAATATTATGATACATATCGATCTGCACTTATTATAAAATTATTGACAACTGACATGAACATTTTCATGATGTTTCAAATCATTAAAGCAATAGATATAACGCGTCCCAATATTTGTGTTATCGTATGTTTAAACGGCTCAGTTTCCATCGTCTATTCTTCACTGCCTGTTCCTGAAAGTTGACTGGCTCAGAGTAGTATTTCACAAACAAAAGGTCAGTAACAATCACAAAAAGGAGACATTTTCTCCCCATATCGCCACGGGTCTAACCTCCATTCTGGAAAAAAAAACAAAAAAACAAGACCTGTCAAGATTTGGTTATTCCTTTATCCCCAACCACTCATCTCCATCCTTCGATCTTCCATCCCTTCATCCTTCCACACAACTCCCATCAAACCTCTGACTGACTGACAGCCGTCCCTGTGAGGCTTCATTGTCTGAGAAAGCGCGCACATGCACACATATGCACACGCATGCACACACCCACGCAACCATCTGATCCGACGCCGTGACTCCCCGTCAGCGGTGCTGCTTCTCTGTTTTTGGTGTGTTCTGACAGGCCGGTTGTTGGGTTGTGTTAGCTTGTGAGTGTGTTCAGGGCTTCAGGGGTCAGAGCCTCAAACGGCCAGATGTGGACTCTCCCTGACGTGTCTGGCCAAGCATAAAGCACCGAGAACAACGCTGCACATGACCGCTAGGTAATAACACAGACCTGCATGTGCATAAATATACGCTCCGGCACAGAAGTAGCATTTGGGATCGCTTAAGTTTCCTTAATTAGACTCTGTGGACGGAGACGTTGGTAGTGGAAGAGAACGTCTGTGTGGAAAAGCAAGAAAGTATCCCTTTCGCCATTTTCAAAAGAGCAAAAATGTTGTTGTTGGGCAGAAGTAGAAAAAGTCAGCGGTATTTTTTGGTATTTTTAGATTTAATGTGTAAACGTGTAAAATGCATCTATATTTTATGCTTAAATGAAATAGTGTCGGCTAATTGATGTTGGCTAATACTATTTATTAGCTGATTGCTGTCTCTGTTACCGACATAATAATAATAATAATAATAATGGATTAGATTTCTATAGCGCCTTTCTATGAATGCATATTCACAGCGCGTACAGTGGATCCATTTTTCATTCACTCCCACATTCGGATGGTGGTAAACTACACCTGTAGCCTGGGGCGGGCCGACGGAAGCGTGGCTGCCAATTCGCACCTACGGCCCCTCCGACCACCGAACATTCATACGCATTCATGCACCAGTGTGAGTAGCACTGGAGGCAAGGAGGGTGAAGTGTATTTGCCCAAGGACACAACAACACATGAGAATTTGAACCGCCAACCCTGAGGTTATTGGACGACCCCCGTTCTACCTCCTGAGCCGTGGCTGCCTATTGTACTGATTTCTATAGATGAATTTGGATCTGCACCTCTTTTTTGATTATATAAAAATAACTGTACACTAGATTACCTAAGCTTAATATTAGTGATCGACTAATTTGAATTTTTTGAGGCTGATAGTGTTTTTTTTTCTCTGTCAAATGATATCAAATGTCAGAAAATCTTCTTTACTTGTAATTAGAAAAGTTTTATTATGACAGTTAACCTAATTCATATTAATACACCAAATTATTATTTTTTTCAGTTTGGATAGCAGTATCTCCAATAACACGGAGGTGCAGTGAACTTCGCCTGTCAGTAAATCACGGCATGGAAAAAAAGAGTATATCGTCAAACGCGACAGGCCGATACCAATAAAAGAAAAAAAGTTAAATATCGGCCCAATATATCAGCCGGCTGATATATCGGTCTATCATTACTTAATATTATCATTAGCTAATAAAAAAATACTCAATTTAAGTAAATAAGCATACATTAATATTACATTTTTTACTTTTAATTTAAAGAATATCCTAATATAGGTATTAATAGAAATAACATTTAATGGATCAATGTGTACGTTTCATTTGTGTTTTGTGCTTGCATGAATTTGTTAGTCTTAGCTAATACCATTTCTAAGCTAATACTTGTCTCTATTTGCCTACATCCCGGATAACAGCATATATTCCTATTTATGCATAAATAATTTGGGTTAAATTGATTAAATTCGCTCCTAAATGTCTCATTGCTTTTCTTCTTTGCTCCTCCAAAGAATCGTTCTTAGCTGTTAGCATAGAAATGGAGTTGGCTAATATTAAAAAACAATAATCCAACACAAATAAGCACACATGAATGTTAGATTTTCAAGTTTTAATTTAATAGTATGTTAACAGATATGAACAAAAAAATCACGTTTTAAAGGTTTGGTGTGTAAGATTCTCATGTGCGTGCTTGAACTTTTTAAGCATTAGCTAAAACCATTTCAAAGCTAATGACTGTCTGTATTTCCTACATGATTATAACCTGTATCCTCATTTATACGTAGAGAATCCAGGTCATTTGAGGTTTATATTTGTGTCTCACTTTTCTTCCTCTAGAAACATCACCATGTGCAAGACTATTACCGATACTTGGCTTAGAATTGAGGTTAGCTAACGGCAAAAATGACTGACTCGCAAACTTCATATATGAGAAATGTTACACTTTCAACATTAATTTAGTGAGTATTTATTAAAAAAAAAAAAAAAAGCAACATTTAAAGAATAGGACGTCAGTTGATGTGAACATGGAAGAAAGAAATTGCGAATTGGCTCTAACATAGACACAGAAACTTTGCCAAGTTAATTGAGACAGTCAATATCAACAAACTGAAACGGCTAAAAGGATGAAAGAATTTAGATGAAAAGAGATGAAAATGTAATCCTATAAAGTCAGAGAAAACAGTCAAAGTTTTAAAATTCAATGAAGTAGAAAAATAGCGTGTGATAAAGAGAAATGGAGTACAAACGCGGAGCAGTAGCAGCAAACTAATCACAAGGAAGAACAATAGCAGAACAAAGTCAATATAATTAATGTGTGTGTGGAGGTATGGTTGGAGGCTCATGAGAGGGAAGACAAAAGAGCCTGTTTTCACTTAATTTTTTTTTTTCAAAGAACAGCCGCTCTAGCTACGACTGTCCTATAAAAGTGCACTCCCATTTATTAGCTGAATATCCAAGGTCTGTTGGAGGTCTTGAGGGCCATTTGAGGCTTTGAGTCTGGGCCGTGACGCCGTAGAGCTGTGAAAACCGGCCCATGACGGGAACAGGTTCAACTTGAAATCTTTTTTAGCAACGCTCCAAGTTTGCACATCTTTCACACGCTGCCAGAAAGGGCGGCAATGAGCACGACTTCTACGCCTTCTGTATTTTGTCATGATGGTTCTTTTTTTAGCTCTCGTACCGGACCCTCATCTTCCCGCTGACACTGTCACAATTTCTCCTTGAGCCATTACTTTATTTTAGTCCTCGGCCAAGGAACACATTCTTAAAATCTTACAGAGGCAGAGAGCCAGGCGGTTTTAAGCTGTCCAGTAAGTCTAAGCTGTATGTCCACGATATGTCTGAGGCAGCGCTTACTGCTCTGTCTGTTTGCTCAGCCTGGCAAAGCCCATTGTACTTTTTGTATCTTGCTCCTCTTTTACCCTTTTTTTCCCTCATCCTAGAGTGAAGCTTTGTGTTTTAACAGCTTTGAAAGGAAAAGACAAGCTTAAGGAAAAAAAATAAAAAAATAAGTGGGTAGGTACTGAACAAAAAAAAGACCACAAGTAAAAGGCAGCAGCGCCTATGGATGTGTCTGTCAGGAGAGTTTGTGTGCGGATATCTATTGATCCGAGCAGACGAACTAGTGTTTAGCCTTGGTTTGGCGTGTATGAAGATTAGCTCTCCTTCCCTTTTATTTTTCCTTTCTTGTCCCTCTCTTTTCTCTCTCTCTCTCTCTCCCCGGTGCTATCTCCTCCTATCGCCTCTCCCCGGTGCCGCTCTGCCTCCGTCTGCCTCCCTGCCTCCGTCTGCCTCCCTCCCTGCCTTCCTGCTGCTTCCAAACACACAGCTCATTTCTGTCTGGCTGCCGGAGACTGAGAAGGACCTGAGACACGCACGTGGCAGCCCGCCAACCTGTTTGTGTGTTTTGGATCACTGGTGTCTTTATCCACCCGCTATCTGTGTGTGCGTCTGAGTGCAAAGATCAGTCGAGAAGTAATGGGGATAAGCACTAAACGTGTTCAACTACGTACTTCATCACACGAGGTCTTTTTTTTTGTGTGTGTGTGTTCGGGTGTGTATGTGATACGAGACGCGTCCTCGCTTACAAATGCACACAAAATTGATTCTCCCCTATTGATTTTTTGCGATTCTCTTATGACACATCCAAACAGTGTAAGTTTCACAGCAAGGGTGCAGACGAGTGAGTGTGTAGGTTCGCATTATGTGTAGAGGAAGGTAGAATTAGAAAGCTGGGCGGCAACCCCAACACATGGCAGCACCATCAGTCTCGGTAATTGAGTTATACTTTCCCATTTAACTCGGTAGTTTCCTGTGACCAAGAAGAAACTTTTCTACTTTGCATTTTGCTTTGCATTTCCCGACAAGCTTATTGACTCTGGGACGCCAAGGCTGAATTCAGAGCAGAAAACTCTAATCTATAGCTGCTTCTCTGTTCAGTTATCAAGGCTGTGGTTTGAAAATGACATGTTTTTTGTTGTAGAGTTGGAATTATTTAATGCATGGAAATGTTTCGCTCGCATTAAAAGCCAAATGCATAAATGTCGGGCAACGTGCCAGGTCATGGGTGCAGGCCAGGGCTGACTCAAAGAGCCTTTGACTGAGTCCTGGTCCTTATTTACTGGAGCAAACCCTCCCTAATAGACAGCTTTCTCCCACCTTTTTCCCCTTTTGTCCACTTCCATCTCCCTCATTGTCCATCCCCCTCCTCCTCCTTTGTCCTCCAGGTGTAGCAGAGGTGATCGTTCTGGTGGGAGGTCGCCAGGCTATCGGGATGAACCAGCGCTCCCTGACAGCAGTCACCTGTTTTAACCCCCAGAACAGTAAGTGGTACCCGCTGGCCAGCCTGCCCTTCTACGACCGCGAGTTCTTCAGTGTCATCTCAGCGGGAGACAACATCTACCTGTCAGGTGAGCTAAATCGCCCACTCCAGCGGCATGATTGCAGCTTTCGGACGTAGTCCTTTAACAGCGTGGTGCAGGAGGACGGCGGATGGCGTCAGTTAATCACTCCGCGGTGGTAGACAGGGATGATCTGATTTTATTAACACTGTCCTGGAAGTTCAAGAATACGAGTCATATTTGTGTTTAAATGTTAAAAAAAAGGGATTTAGAATGAGGAAAAAGACATTCAGCGTTAACTCTTAGGAGTCTGATTTGACTCTTAGGCTTTTACTTTTAATTTGACCTTTATATTTATCATTAAACTGTTTATCTTGTCTTGTTTGGTGCCATTTTTTTAGTACAACTTCAACCTGACTGACTTTTTTTTTTCCATTTGACATGCTTTAGTAACACACTGAACCTAAAATCACACAAAAAACATGAAATTCAAATAGAAAAAAGTTATAT
>JAPTYQ010000017.1:20182653-20197483 GCA_029814465.1 Ostorhinchus cyanosoma | reverse complement strand
CCGCATTATGTAATAAGTTATTACATTTTGCGGCAGTTTATTACAAAATGCGGCTTTATTACAAAATGAAATGAAAAAGTTATAACATTTTTGGACGATTATTACAAAACGCGGCTCAACACTGCTGCATCGTTGTCGTCCATATTCTCGCTCAGTGTTTTTTGTCCTCCTTCAAATCTGCTGCGTTTCTTTACTAATACTTCTTTATCCATGACGCCAACCGGTAGAATGCCAACGTAAAAGAGCGTGTAGCGCCACCTTGTGTCTCGGAGTCAAACATATGTCAATGAATAATTCAATTATTGCATGTACACTCGGATTTCTGGGAAACTCCACTTAAGTTCTTAACTCGGTTATTGCCAATAGCTCGATTTAGATGCGCCGAGTGTAATTTAAGGAGTTACTTTTAAATAACAGTAACAAGTAATCTGTAATGTTTAACATGTTTGGTTGTATTTTGCACAACACTGGAACTGAATATCCGTTGATTTAATTGTACTAAGAAACAAATCGTTGGCATTTAAATGGAATAATCCTAAAATGAAAAGCGAAAGAAAGTGCATTATTTCTAGAATGACCAAAGCAGTACGTTGGACAAACATGGTAAGTTAAATCAAAGTCGTTCCATCCGTCTGCCATCGATTCTGCTGTTGCACAGTCCGACGCAGTAAGGAAGAAGGATGTTGTGTAACTTTCCGAACTGCAGTGTGTTGCTTCTCTGGTTAGTTAGAATGTGATGAGGAGGACGATCTGAATAATCCATGATGTCCACCTTATTCCGCTTCCATCTCTCTACCGCCTCCTCCTCCTACTCGATCCACTTTCCTTTCCAATCAAAGAGTCTGATTTTTTTTTTTTTTTCCCTAACCCGTTTGACGCTGCCTCTTCAGGAAACCACGGATCTAAAACGCACACTTGCCGCCATCTTAAAACAGACGTCCAAGGACCTGAGCCGCCTTTGTCGCTTTCATTAGAGCGGCCCTCGTCCTCTTACACGTCGGCGCCGTCTCCGCCACATGAAGGCTGAGCGGCTGAAGAGGGAACGTTCAAGTCTTTTCAGACGTCCTTAGTATAATAAGTAGATGTTTTTTAGGACGACTCAAAGATACAATGTGGTCTCGAGGGCTCTTGTTAGACCTGCTGTTTGTTTTTTTTCTTCATTTAAGGGCACATTAACACCGGTCCGTGCTTAAATATAGCAGGTGACAGTAATACGTGTTCATAGAGGATGTTGTGTTACAAAAAAAAGACGAAAAAGAGGAGGATGAGGTCGCTTCTGGGTCAGTATAAATATATTTCTTCAGTCTTTAAAGGAGGAAAACATGTTTTAGTTTCAGCCCATTATACACTAATTAAAAATGCATATTTCTGCAATTACCTCTTCCTAAATTCCCTCTAAATCTTACACAATGAACCTTTAAGATTTATCAGGAAAAAGGAAAAAAATAAAGCTATCGTATTCATCTTTAGGCAGTCTGCTCTTGCATAGTATATTAATCTCAAATAAGATCAATAAGACTTTACCGCTAGATATAAGATAGAAGTCTCGGCCATATCAGGGGTTTTTGCAATCGTTTCATCTGATTCATTTCGCCTGACGTTGAAAATAGTGCACCTCATTTCTCATTTTTCCCTTTAACCTGGACTGAAGAAGGAGTTTTAGCTGAGCGAGGGCTACCTCCCCCTGCACGGCAGAGTGAGATTAACCAAAGCAATCAAAAGAACATTACTGAGTATATTAGAGCAGGCCGCTGCCGCTCATTACCTAGCAGCTCAATTGATCTCCAAAGCTGTTCGCAATGCACAACAGTCCTCCAAATGAAACAGGCTAATTTGATATTTCCCCATAATGCTGCCATACAGTGTCGTTATGACAGGGGGTAGATGGAATATTTTTTCCCCGTAATGGAAACGCATTTGATTCCTCTGTCTCTGAGCTGCTTAATTTGAGAGCTCCCGGTGCATCTTGGGCATTCGTGGCTCTGAAGAAATCACACTTTGGCTGTTTTAATGCGCATCTCCGTTTGTTGCCCCCGTGTGCTTTTTTGTCAAATCACAAAACATGTACGAGGCCCTCAGCAACTGGACTCAATTATCAGCGCCATAAAACTTTAACCTACTTTGCCTCTCTCTAAGAAACGCCAGAGGCCTCTTCTGCTCGGTATTACACGGTGCTCTCTGGGAGGTTGCAGCATCTGGGGAAAAATAACACACACATATACACACATACACACACACACACACCCAAGAAAACAGTTGAACTTGTAATCGTTAGGAAGAAAATGCATGACGTTCGGGATGAGGCGAACCATTTGTAACACGGGGTCAGGATTGTATTCACCGGCCTTATCATGTAAAAGCGAACAGGTCTCTCAAGCTGTTTGGGCAAATTGTCAGAGCAGTCAACGGGCTTGTTTCTAAGCAACCCTGTTTTTTTTTTTTTTTTTTTTTTTATTGTGCCTCGTGCAGAAACTGCTGTACGGAGCGAGAGTCAAAACTGAGTCAGAAGGTCTAAAGACTGATTCTGGGCTCAGAATGCTCATATGGTATGATATCGTACGCATGATATTCTGCTGTTGGGATTTTTTTGTTGTGTCTTTTACATTTAAAGGTTCAGTGTGTGTGTGTGTGTGTGTTTTTTTTTTTTTTTAGGCTTTTTTAGTTCATGGATATTAACTCTGGTTCACACTGAAATGAAAGAGGTGATTGAAATGCATGTTAACACTAAAAAAAATGTTTTATTCTGAGCATCTCGTCTCATTTTCATCTGAATATCCCTTAATTATTTTAGTACAGTGCAAAAAGCTAAATCTTACCAAGTGTATTTTTCCCTCATTTCTAGTCAAAATATCTCATCACACTTAAAATAAGACATAATCACCTCAAGAGGAACTTTTCAGTGAGATATAAGAACTGATTTTTAGACATTAGATCTTATATCTCATGTAGCAGGTCAGAACTTTGTAAAATATTCACTGTGAATAGTGGAGAGAGAGATTCATTTTATTCCAAATTATTTTTATTTAACAAATAATCCAGCTTTAAAAGTGTTGCTTTTTAGTTATTTTTTGCTTGTAGATTTAGATTTCTTAAATAAAAGTGAATGTTACATATTAAGTGTGTTAAATGTAAAAAAAAAAAGTCTGAATCCGGACACGTAACGCATCATGTGACAGATTCAGGAAGTCTGATCAACATATATGCATCATCGTTGCATAATGAATAAAAAAATTAAAAAAAAAAACGTCACCAGCCAGACGTACTTGCCTCAAAGTCATGTGAAATGACTGTGAAAGCATCTAATGAGATCAATTTTCAGGTCATTTTGCATTTGTTTGCAGGCAAAACTCTTTCCCTGTTCGGTTTGGAGCAGACGGTAAGAATAAATCCTGGGACTTGAGACGGATGTAGATCGGAAGACAGATGGAAAGCACAACTCAAATAGATTTACAGATATTTGAAATCTGTGGGTGGACAAGGCAGACCATCCAGAGTGAGGGAGGCTTTTAGAAACGCTAAAAGTACCTCCATAATAGAACACATGTATTTGATCACCTTAGTCAAACCCAGACATGCAAGTGACAGTAACAAGTATTTTTAGTCTGGTCGTCTATTCTCCATGAAATAATCCATTGGTGGAGGTTTGTGCACGATTGAATCTAAAACGATTTAATTCTAAAACTTCACAGATTACCTTCTTAAATATATTTCCGTGAACCGGGTTGTCAATCAAACTCGTACCTGTGGTGGACGTTAGCGCTTAAGTGCACGCTACAGAACTGACAAGATGATTATAGGACAAAGTACGCAAACAGTCGAATCAATTCAAAGGGGAATTTATAAAAAAAAAAAAAAAAAAGAAAAATCACACAATGTTTGGCTGCTTTCTACAAGTTCTACACACACATTGCACACATATCACTCCGTAAGTGTAGTTTATCTTGCAGTGAAGGAATTATGGAGGATAATAACAACAACAGCACCATAATTGGTTGTCATTGTTATAGATGACAAAAAAAACACATCTCACTGAACTGAATAATCACAAATCCAACTGCTTTACATAAACCCTAACTAACCTGCAGCAGGAGCTCAGATGTGGTTAATGCCTAACAGGTTTTTTTTTTCCCTATATATATATATATATCAACCACGTTATTACATGACAGATCCCACTGTAATCTGAATATATTTGGAAAATGACTGAGTGTGATCTCAATAATGATGTGTTTATGGACAAAGCTTAAAGCGCAATAAAATCAGTACATGAAATGGACACGATTTTATAGCTGAACAGCGCGTGTTTGTTTAGCGTAGGAAGAATGGGCTAATTTAAAGATTAAAGAGGATTTGTTGGGACGCTTCTGCACATTTGTTAACAGGCAGCTGGCCTGTCAGATCAACTCCAAAGACAGGTGCTGTACGTCACCAGGAGGGAAAGCCTCCACAAATAAGCAGATATTTATTTCATGAGCCTCAAACAGGGAAAACTGCAATCTTTCAAATGTGTTTTTTTTTTTTGTCAGAATCATTGTCTCCCAACTTCAAAATGTTGTGTTTAATTTTATTTACATAAAGGCTAAGGCTGGGTGATAAAACCATAACAATATATATCACAAAAATAACTTTTCCTTGATAGAAATATGATTCCCACACATCCTGGAAAACCTGGAATACAATTGACCGATTTTCCAGTCACGGAAAACATATAGTAAATAAGAAAAAAGGTCAATTGTCCCGGAAATGGTTAAGTTATCTAAGTATCCTGGAAAATTATTTCTCCTCCTCCTGCCTGGTGAGCTTGTGTGCCTAAACTGAGATAAAACAAAGGAAATAGTTTTTAAGTGATTTATTGAAAATATACAAATATTCTTTGAGGAAGTGCAGGAGAAAAAGTAAAAAAGAAGAGAAAGTTGAGTTGGGAATTAATAATAATAATAGTGATAATAATAATAACTTGATTTATATAGCACCTTTAAAAACTGACTTTCCAAAGTGCTTTGACAGCCAAGCAGAAGGACACAACAGCAGAATAAAACAAAGAAAACAACACAACACAATAAAAGTGCAACATAAAACATGACTAAGGTTGAGTGCGTCGCGGTAAAAAGGGCAGAAATAACAAAAGACGACGGTGACGGATCCACGAAAAAAATGAAGAAATGGATAAAACAGCATCGTGTATGTCAGTATGTCAACTGAAAGAGGGTAAAATGAAAATGCAAACATTAAAAACATTTAAAATTTCAAATGAAAAGGTTAAAACAGACAATATATCACATAAAAGCCAGTCTATAAAAATGCGTTTTAAAAAGTGATTTAAAAGATGTTATTTGTAACTCTTGTTTGTCATGTTCATAAAATGCTACACTATAATCTGTGGGTGTGTTTGCATTATTCTATGATGCATTTGTCATAATTATTTTTCATAGATAAATTATAGCTTTAGACTATACATCAAATGTCTGAGTAATAACCATAGAAACAATCTGCGCACTATAGAAATAAACACTTCCAAAGAATGAAGGGGAATGGATTAACGTACGACGGGGTAACTTGTCTCTGTAGCGGCTGGAAAAGTCCTGGAAAAGTCCTGGAAATGTCCTAGAAAAGTCCTGGAAATGTCCTGGAAAAGTCCTGGAAATGTCCTAGAAAAGTCCTGGAAATGTCCTGGAAAAGTTTTGGAAACGTCCTGGAAATGTCCTAGAAAAGTCCTGGAAAATAATTTAAAGGAAAGCGCGGGAACCCTGGACATGCTCGATACAATTTCAATAGAATTAATTCGTCTCTGTTTTGACAGACATAAGAACAGCCAATCATAATTAAGTAGCGCCGCGCTGAACCAATCACGCTAGAGCTACGTCAAGTTAGGTTGAGGCGCGCACGCTAATGTTTGGGCGGCAACGTTGATAATGAGTGTGACTGACCGGGTTACGGAACAGTAGGGTGCAAATCTGTTACATGTAGAACGAATACTTGTAGAAGAACGCAAACACTCATCTTTAATTAAGTTTCACTTTTGGTTTTTACGCCAGTTAAAGCAGTTAAGGGACGCGCCCCCACGTGTATAACCCTGGTATTGTTTGGCGAAGATGGTCTGTTTTGTTTGTGTTCTCTTTTAAAACTTGAAAGCTTTTACCTGCTGTTCAGACTTTAAGTTTAGTTTTAAATATATGCACCTGTTTTAGTGATCTGTATAATGTTCTTCAGTATATCTGTCACGTTCAACCTCTGACAGAAAATAAATTATAGTTAAATCCAAAATAACCTTCTGAAGTCTTCATGTCTAACTTTTAAGTAACGGAAAATTCAAGCTCGAAGTAGTGATTTGATTTATATGTTGATATTGTCTGATATAAAAAAAAAATGATTGTGATATGTTTTTTTCCCCATATCACTCAGCCCTAATACAGATTGGTTCAAACTCCAAAACCAGAATAAAACATCTACATCCAAACCCAAAATATATTTCACATCCACAAATGTAGATGCACTGTTTAGAACACTCACAGTCATGTCCTTCAAAATCTTAAATTATAAGGAACACACCAGGGCTCAGTTTGACATTAAAAAAAAAAAAAAAAGATTATTTATTAACATTTAAACCAATTCTGCACTCTCTTCGTAACCTGAGCCAGGGTTCTTTTCTTGCCAAAACTCAAAAAGTTAGTCTGGAGCCTGGATGTAAAAATCCAAAATCCTTGCCAATAATCTGCTGCAGAACAGAAGCTCTTTTCAATGACACGGTTTTGGACGAACAGAAAAAAATGTTCTGACAACTGGACTGTAAAAGTCTTTGTTGTATTTTTTACATACGTTAGTTATGTAACGATCTGATTATGTGACAACCTTGGAATGGTCCGTCCTTCTCCACATGAGTTCTGTAAGATTTGTTTAACATTATTTGGCCTTAAAGTGAAGGCTATGGTATATGATTACATAAGTTCCACAAGCTGTTAAGGGGGAAAAAAAAAAAAAACACTCACTGAAGATTAAGTGTTTTGCTTTTAGGCTACTCTGAAGGCATTTGTTGATATCTGCTTTGATAAATGTGCCCCATTAACTGCTGATCCCATATTTTGTAGCTAACCACCAGATTTGGCAGGTGTGGCTCTGCTGCGAAACACAGTTGGCTCCACTGCAGCTCGGTATCAGTGGGCTAAAACTCTAAAGATATGGAAGACTCCAACATTAAGGCAGCCTGCCCACAGCAGGGCTAAATCCTGGCCAGTGCAGATAAGGGAACTGTTACTCAAGCCTTTCTGCTGCCTCTGCAGAAGGAGGAAGAACTGTACGGGTCTGAAGTGCAGGTGTAATAAGGCGATTTAATAACGCTGAGAAATTGTTAGTAAGTGTACATGAATGGCTGCCGTGTTTGATATGCAGATGGCTGTTAGGGATGGGATCTGAAAACTGGGGAGTCGCATGAGACGCTACAAGAGCCAGACTTGATTTGCTCATCTCAGTGATTGATGATAGATGTATACATACAAAGTAGTTGTTTCCTTGCTTGTGTAAATCTGTCCTTCCGTCCGTATTTCTGTCCGTATGTGCAAATGCAGACCTCTTTCCGCTGTTTTTTTTTCCCTCTCTCTCTCTGGTGTGGTTACATACTTCCACCAAGGTCTCTCACCTTCCATCTCTGAGCACCGACTCCTAATTTGCAGTCCTTTCTGCTTCCCTCTCTCCCCATCTCTCTATCCATCTCACTGAGGGTTTCATGCTCCTAACCGTGAAATGCACCCACATTCACAATTATGTCTTCAATCAGAGCCATCTCAAAGCTAGTAGGATGCAGCCTTTCTTTGGGAATCGGCAGGAGGTCCAAATCAACACTCGGAGGACAGAGCAGAGTTATCCCTGCTCTGCTTTCCCCACTAATGACTGACAGTTTTTTTTAAGGATGGGAGCAGTCGAGTTCGGGAGGCTTTTAACTTGCAATCAGGTACCCCGGGCTTACATGCTCCTCAGCATGTTGATCCTTTGGCAAACCAATATGATTGCAGATATTGAATAATTCATGGGTGTCTAATGATGTGTCAATCACAGATGGTTTTGTTTTATTTATTGCGCACTATGCACAGGTTTGTACGTCCTCCAAGCTCTATTGCAAGTTAATATTGCATGAAGACTGTTAGCAACATGACACTGAGTATAGCAACTAGCTTTTCTCATCGGGGATGTTGTGCTGTTTGACTAACAACTCTGGAGGAGAGAAGAGCAATTTGCAAAGATCATGTTCTCTGGCGCTTTTTTTTTTTTTATGACTTTTCAAGCAAAAATGACCTTTTAAATTGCAACGCATAAATATGAGCCCATAAAATCTGTGGCGAAGGCTCCATTGTTCATGAGTTGTTTTTCACCAGGTTCATTATTCGGAGCAGTCTTTGGCGTTGTTGTTGTTGTTGTTGTCGTTGTTGTTGTATAAGCATACCTGCACTTTACCGCTGTCTGAGTTACTCAGCCGTCAGGGTTCTCCATCGTCTAGTGTGTTTTTTCTCTTTCCTTGAAGCTTCCCTCTTGTGGTTACCCCTGCTCTGGTTCAAGTGTTGCCTTCACTCCACCCTCCTCCATCCATTCCTTTTACTTATTACTTTTCTATTAAGCGCCGCTTTGCTTTATGCTAGCATAATTGTCAAGCATGTTGCAGGAGGTGGATTGCAAAGCCTTAATGGCCTTGCAGAGAAGCTTTGAAAGGCTCCTAGGACATTTACTCAGTTCAACCATGACCAAGAACATACAATGCGATTGACATTCCACTGGGATGCTTCATCATGCCTCATGCTGCACAAGTCTTCAGTGAGCTGCTCCATGAACTGTTCAAGTCCTTAAGTATTTCATATCTGCGGGGAATATGCATGCTGAGTTTCCAGTCACCCAGAGAAAGGTCCCCTTCTGTGGGACACCAGGGGTCTAAAAGAGAGAGAAGGGAGAGGCTTCAGCTGCTCTGTGTGTTCTGATGGAGGAGGGGGGGGGGGGGCTTACCTCCTGGCTGCCTGTTATAAACGCGCTCTGATGGGGACCGGCCTTTTTCGTCTTTGGGCAAAAAGAAGCTGTCAGGCACGTGCACACATTCCACATTCCACGTTGAGATCCTCACCCCCCAAAATGCGGATCCAACTCGTACGCAGCATGTACGCAGATGCACCAGCAGCTTTCTTGCCCATATTGCAGATATTTGTAGATGGAAGTCCTTCTTTGTCCTTTTCAGCTCCCTGCCCAACAGCACTCTCTTTTGGAGACAGTGGGGAAATAATCAGCAGGGCAATGATGCTAATAACAATAGAGCATCCTGCTGCTCTGCCGCCCCAGGTGTTCGGGACCCTGAAGCGAAAGAGTCAAGGAAGAAAGAGGGAAGGCGAAAGAAGAGGAATGAGCCAAAAAGAGTTTAGCAGCGAAGGGCTGAGGGTAGAAGATGAGAGGAGTGTGTAGATGCAGCAGCCCCAGGTGGGCCTGTGAGCTCTGCCAAATCAGTCTCACTGGAACTAGTGGGCTCATGAGAAGACGCCTTCACTCTCCTCTTCCTCGCCGCCCCTCCAGCCTCTTCAACGCAGTAATGATCTGATGAGCTGCTGTGCGTGGCTTTTGTATGTCAGTGAGTATGTTACTGTGTAGATCTCTCACCACGTACTAGGTCAGACAGCGCCGGGGGCTAGTTATCGAGGAGGGGGAGGATGACTGTTGATGAGGGTGGACTGTTGGCCCCCGTACCCCCACGGTGCGCCACTGTGGTAGGGGACAACAGGCTCTCAGAGCACCCCTCCGCCCCCTCCCCTGCTGAGCCAGTTCCCCCCTGCTGAGCTAATCCCCTGCTCCTCAGGATTAACCAACTTCACAGCGCTAGCCCCTACTGCGCTGTCAAGGCACCAGTTCACCCTCCAACCCGAGCCCAGCCAAGACTTCTCTCCACCAGCATCCCCCTTCGCCTCCCCCCTCAGTGCCCCCTCGATGGTCCCAAACTCCCTTTAGAAATGTCAGAGTGAAAAACAGGGACAGATATGAGAAGTAAAACTCAACACACAAGAGTCCGGCTCCTTAAAGCGATATTCACTTTATGTCTATTTTAGGCCATTTACAACAACTCGTGAATACTTAACATCGCAGAGTTGCCGATTTTAGACCGTTACGAAGCTTTAAACGTGTATTTAATTATCAGGAAGCCAGAGGTTTTGGTCAATTTGGATGCAGTATAAAAATCTCTTAGCAGACTTTTGTTTGAATTATGTAATCCTTCATTGTGTACTTCAAGGCTGCATGAATTTGTGTTGAATTTATGGATCAGGCTGCTCTTAAACTGCCTCAACACCACAATTATCAATAGGAAATCACTGTCTTTTGGTGTTTTGCAGACTAAAAGTTATGTCAACATTGAGCAGTAATTTTATTTTTTTTTAATTTGTTTTGATATTACTAACAAATATGGCATTTGTACATTTTTATTTAATATTCATTTTGTATTAAGTTTCTTGTACATGTAAATATTGTTTGGATTGATTATTTTATTTTTAGTAATTTTTAAATTTTTTTTTTATTTTTTTCTCTTCTGCTCAAAACAAATAAATAAATAATAATAAAAAAATTTAGAATTTAGAAGATGGTCGACGTAATGTACTTAAACAGGGTCTTAAAAAGTCAAATTTACAAATATACATAAAATACCTTTAAAAAAAGTCCTTAAAATGTACTAAAATTTGATATATCAGGTCTTAAGTTCTGTTGCCATAAACTTCTTCGCTGTATTGTGATTAAATGTGTTTGGGAATTGTCCAAACATTAGTCGACTTTGGCAATTTAGATTGAAATTAGGAATGAGAAATGACTCGTTACGGTGGGAATCAAGTCATCAGAGTCCGTAAATGCATTCGTCTAAATTTGAGGATTTTTTTTGCTAGTATGGTTATGAAATAGGCTGTGAAATGAGCATTAAATTCTGTTCCAAGTAGTCTTAAAAAGTCTTGAATTTCACTTGTAGAAACCTGTAGGGATAACCCATATTCCATAGTGTCCTCTCTGTGGATTTAATATTCTTTTTTTTTTTTTTCATTTCTGCTAAAAACACAGACGTGCTGCCTGTAAACCACCCACGTTTCAGTTATTTAAAAAGATGATAAACACATTCCACCTCATTAGTCCATTTAAAACTTCATCTGTGCAAGTCATTTTGCATCAACAACTAATGATGAGGGAACTTTTTTTTTTTTTTTTTTTTTTTTTTTAGCTGCATAATTAATTGGGTCACAAAATTTCAAAATGTGCAGACTACAGAGAAAGGTCAGTAGTCCGCTCATCTTTTTGTACCATAACTTTATTAAACTCTAAATAATCTGTGTCTTCTTCACTTTTGGTGACACTGTTGTCAAGTTCTAGTTAGCGTGGGGCTCCCTAGTGGAACGTGGAAAACCAGTGTTTGTTTTTTTGGTTTTTTTTTTGGTTTTTTTTTATGAATCCATTAAAAAAATGTTAGGAATTCATCTTTGGCCCATGCAGTATTTGTCCATCAAGTTTCACAAACACTGATGGAGTCACAACTACCACAAAAGACTTCCATCTGTTATTCGTCGCTTTTCCATTGGATATATGCGCAAAACTTTACCGATATTTACTAAATGTCGAAAAAAAAAGAAATGCGTAATGTCCGTTTTTCCATTAAATGACAAATGCGATGATTTGTTTGATTATCGCGAGACGACACGAGAAGTCATTCCATAAACATGGCGACGAACATAAATATCATGTTTTTTTACAGATATATTCATTATTATTATATATAACCCTCTATCTCGTACTGAATAAAAATAATGCTGTGGTTTCCTGGTGTGTCCACACGTACCGCACCATGTTTCTTTTAAAACTCTTCTTCTTTGCTTGTTCTAACGTCCATCAACATATGTTTTTTTTTTAAATTCACCTGAATGTAGTTGCAAAAAACTACAGTATACCATTTGCGCTATGCCTGAAAAACCACCTCTTGCCAGCGCAAAAACTTTTAATCGAAAAACTTGGGGGTTTTTTTAATCGAAATTTTCGTTTTTCCTTTAGGTAAACTGCATAATTTGAGGTTTGATGGAAAAGCGACTATTGATGTTAAGAACTAGGGTATGTAAACTTATGATCAGGGTCATTTGGATCGTTTCTGTTGTCGGTGCGATTTATTTATTTATTTATTTATTTATTGTGTGTGTGTGTGTGTGTGTGATTTAAAGAGCAAACACATTTTTTTTTATAATAAATGGCTTCATCAAACCACAAAAGTTTTTGTATTATCATTCATATTCTCTGAAAAATGACCAAAAAATCACAAATTCCGCAAGTGTATGTAAACTTTTGAGCACAACTGTATGCTAAACCCTGCTGGCAGATGGGCAGAGGGAGTAACAGACGAATAAGAGCCATCCCATAACCTCCATGACAGAGGAAATTAATCCTCTCCTAATATTTTTACTGCTGAGTAAAAATATATAATTAAACTGGGATTTGTTAATCACATTGTTAATCACAAAGGGATCTGATCCAAAAATGTCCTTTCTCAGTATTTTAAACCTTAAATAGCATTGGGGTTTTTTTTCGTTCTTTGCAGGGTTTTTTGTTTTTTTTTTCAGTTAGGATGGTTTTCAAGGTGCTGCTTCTACATCCAGGCAGGTTTTTGTTCATTTAATAGTGTGCGTCTCGGTGCTGAACATGGTTTTTGATGCGTTCTCTCACTTGAATTTGTCTTCTATGAGCCGCTGACCATGTGGATAGATACGAAAACCTTCAAAATAAAGTAGTATTAAAAAATAGCTACAGCTTTGTGATAAACAGCGATCAGTGCTGAATACTGCTGTTTTTTTTTCTGCCTGGTTTATCTGTATGTGTCCGAATTATTAATCAGTTTAAAACAAAAATAAAAAGTTTAGTCCTAATTTTAACCCATAAAGACCCACTTCTACTTTTGTGGCAGTTCCCAAATGGATTTTTCCTCTAGATTTAACATTCCTTAATGGATTTATCACCCTTTAATTGAATATTATCTGTATTTTGCGCTTCATCGGTCAAAAACGTGTATTTAATTTACTGATCATGTAAATGTTCATGGCAGCTCGGATTAAAGTTGAAGGTTATTACGATAAAAAAATAAAAAAATAAATACAAAAGTTTCTTTTTAAGTAAATATATCAATAAATGAACACAAAAATAAGCATCTCCAACCACTCCATGGGTTTTACTGGTGAGTCAATGTTGTAGAAGATGATGGTGTTTCCATGGTAACTACGGAGCCTCTGAACGTCATAACTGATGACAATGAAAAGACACCAATTATTTACATGTTTTGATAGAATAATTAGATTAGCATGTGTTATTTTTTTTATTTCGATCATGTCATGACAATTAGAAAACAGAAATGCACATAATGATAGTCAAAATAAAAAAAATACATAAATAAAATAAAACTGCAACATCCTAAACCTCAAAAATGTACATGCACAGTAAATTTTGCTGTGTCAAATTCACACTAATAGAGTTAATTTTCACTTTATTCTAGAGTGTATTTGGTCCCTATCCAGATCAGTGTTAAACAATGGTGTTAAAATCATGGAGCAAAAACTAACTCTACACAGAGTTGTGTACACTGTCCTCTTGATTTGATGAGTGGGCGGGGCTCTCCGGAGTAGGTTTAACACTCAACGCCATTTGTCACTGCCACTGGGAAGCATCTTACTCAATCAGTTGTTATAATTACTCCAATAGAGTTAAGATATTTTTTACACTGCATAATTAACACTCGTAAACGGAGTAAAAGGAGTGGGAAGAAGTATACATGTATCTAATCCTACCGCCTTAAAACTTTTTTCATACAAACACTGTCCCAATTTATCAGCAACAACTTACTCATCCGTATCCATATTTCAACACAGTCACCAACACTTTGCAACATTGATCTCCAAATAACACTTTAAGGAGTTAATCCATCAGTATACCTCTGGAAAATCCATTCTTTCTGCCTCTTTTTAAACCTAATCAAACTGGTGATCTGCTTTAGTTCTGTACTCAGATCAGTCGATAATGAGGTTAACATCCCTAAAATAAACTGTCAATCAACACCCGGTGTATTTTAATATCCAAGTTTCTGCTTCTGGGTTGTTTATTCCGTATCCTTTCCCATTTCCACGGAAAAGCTACTTTATCTTTGAGTAATTTTCTGGCTTCGGGGCTTCGAGATATTGAGCCCAAATCAGACCGATCGTCACATCTCTCTTAGAATTCTCTCCGTGCTTTCTCACCTCGCTCTACCCTCCCCCTGCTTTTTCCTCTTTTAACCACCGTCTGCAACCTCTCCTGCACCTTGTGTCCCATCGCTGCCGTCGTCTCTTCACGGCGCTGATTAGGTGGGCAGGGGATGATGGGTGTATTTGGGGCCTGCGAGGCCGCTGATGTCACATCTGTCTGACATGCTCCAGCAAAGACAGCGTCTCCTCTTCATTGTCTTCTAATGGGGCGCTGAGGTCTGTGAGACATGGAGGTAGATGGTGTAAAGAGTGTGTGTGTGTGTGCGTGTGCATGTGTGTGTGTGTGTGTGTGTGTGTGTGTGTGACAGATGTAGAGAAACATTGAGCAGCGGCAAGTGTGCCCAAGGATGGTATTAGGGAAAAGCAGAGGAGGTAATGAGTAGTACGAGCTGTGTCTGCTTCCACCTCATTGATTAATGATGGGATGGCACCTCGGACAATTTCCAACCTCCACCAACAGCCAAGTCGTTTTTCTCTCCTCCTTTCTGCCTCCGTGACTTTTTTCTGTACTCTATTTTTTTCCGTCGTTCACCTTCCGTCCCCCTCTCTCTCTCTCTCTCTCT
>JAPTYQ010000017.1:20122729-20137264 GCA_029814465.1 Ostorhinchus cyanosoma | reverse complement strand
TACCCCTCCAAAACTTCACTCGAAACGGAGGGGTAGGGAAGAAATGTAGGGGTAGGGGGAACTTTGGGACGGGGCCTTACTCTTACCCCTTAGCCCCCCTCCTTACCCCTTTGCCCTCCCTCTTGGCTCTACCCCTTGAAACAGAGTTGAAAGGGTTAGGGGTTGAAACATTCCCTCATGAAATGAGATAACCCTTCAAGACCTGTTACATCATCAGCAGTCATCGACGTGGCTATTAACAGATGCGACAACTTTGTTTCCGAAAAAGTTCCCCATGCCGTCAGCAGCTGTATCCACCTCTGTTCCGTGGGCTTTGATCATCTTTTTGCGGCCATCAACCGCAAACCGCACAAACGCATAATACATTGAAACGGCATTAAACGGTCGATCAAATGATTAAGTTGTTTACGAAGAAAATACGTACATTTGTGTTTCTTTCATCACATTGCAGCACTTTTTTGCTGCTCTATCTTGCCAATGATTCGAAGAGAATTATGGGAAATTTCTCCTATCCCTCCGGTTTGTAGTGTGGTCCTGAAAAATCGCAGTTTCACAGGCTATTTAACCCGTCCCCTCTGACTTATTGAGAACTGGGACAACCCCCCCCACACCCCTTCACGGGGAGGGGGAGGGCCAAGGGGGTGAAGTGGGATTGAGCTTAAGACTTCCTGGACTGTCTGGAGAAGTTTTCAGCTGACACAGAAAGTTCTCCTTGGTGTTGTTTCAGCAGAAACCGCTTGAATTTGTTCGCATCCAAGGGCCCTGCTTTGTGGTCACCGAGGAGCCGGGGGGAGGATAAAAACGGCGGAGAGGATGTTCAACCCCGACAGTCGCGCTTTGAGGCCTTGAGCCAAATTAGAATAAGATTTACCTGGCCACCACTTCTCCAAAGCTCTCAAAGCGCTGTCTAGTCTGAGTCCAGGAGCGAGGCAGCAACGGCGGAGAGAGTTTCTATGGGGAGAAGGAAAAAGAAGCGTTTTTTTTTTTTTTTTCCCCTTTGAGAGCATCCTGTTATTATTCTGCCTTAGGCGCAGAGCAGAAAGAAATGAGCGTTCTGTGTTTATGGGACCTAACACAAAACATCATGTACACGCGCTGATGTCGGCGTACACACACACACACACACACACACACACACACACACAAACACACACACTGGCAGACTGGCAGCGGCATATCAATGAGATGAAGGTAAAGGAGGAAAATAAACACGTCAGGCAGAATGTGAGGAGGACCAATCGAATGCAACTTGTTTCTCAAGGGCAGAAATTGAAGCTGACGCCTCAGATAGTTGCAGCGGAAGTTCAGATTGGATTTCAGAGTGCGTAAAAGACAGCGCTGCGGTCATATAATGCACAAAACTGATTATACAAACTGCATGAAGCAATTTAGAGCCTGAACACAATGGAGTTATACACAGCTCCCCAAAATGTCATTAGGTTTGATTTAGTTTTTTAAGTTTTGTTTTTGACTTCAGTTTAGTTTTAGGAATGCATTTGCAACTACTATAACCTGTTTTTAACTTTTTAATACATTTTAGCATTTTTGTCGACGTATTGTAATGAAAGAAAACATGATACCAAACTTGAGACTTGTTATTCTTCTAGCGAACCATTAGCGTTAGGGAGAAAAATAAAACCGCTAGTTTTGCTTTCAGTTGTGTAATTTTTACTTTTTTTTTTTTTTTTAGTGTCGGTTTGTCTTTTTCTGGTATATCTTTGCTTTTAGAAACCAAAAAATAACCTCATTATTTATAAAAAAAACATTGTTCGTCTTGTGCATCATGAGAAAAATAAAACGAGGCTAGTTTTGCCTGCAGTTGTATTTTATTATTTTTCTGGTGTTTGTAGGAATTTTTGCTTATTTTTTTTGTGTCGTTTGTCTTTTTCTGGTATATCTTTGCTTATAGAAGTTAAAAAAATGACACCATTATTTATAAAACCATTGTTCATCCTGTGCATCATGAGAAAAAATGAGGCTAGTTTTGCTTACAGTTGTATTTTTCGCAGCTAGTTTTCCTGTGTTTATAGTAGTTTTTATTACGCATCGGCCGAGGGGTATTGTAATCGTTTTGTCTTCTGTCCATTCAATGACATAATCGCATCATCTGAAGAATGCTGCATTAAATTTATACTGTAGATGCGTTTTTTCATGAAGCAGAAGCCTGTTGAAACTAGGTGACCTTGACCTACTTTTCAAGGTCAAATAGTCTCATGCAGTTATAATATCTGAGTACTTCCAAATATAAATATGTATATAATAAGTTTTACACAAAGACAATCTAATTGTTTTTTGTTTGTTTATTTTATTCGAGTAGAAGAAAAAAAAAAATCTAATCCAATCTAATCTCAACTATAGAGCAGTAACTTTCAACAGAGGAGGATTAAAAGTGTGCAGCATATTATGCTTTATTTTTAGTTTGGTTTTTTTTGGTATATCTTTGATAAAAAAAAAATTAAAACATTATTTCCAAACCCGTTGATGTTCCTGTGCACCATGAAGCACCTTAGGGTCGCGACCCCATGTGGGGGTCACCTGAAATGTCTAGTAATTGATAAAAAAAAATTTAGATTACGATTAATAAATATTTTCAATGATTCAATATATATTTCAGTAGAATGAAAACACCACACACATTGCCAAATGAAAATCAAGTTCAAAGTAGAAAAGCACTCAGAGAGAAGACCTCCAGACCTCCGCCAAGGCAGATTACCCCCCCCCATCACCATGAAAACTAAATCACTTGTTCCTTGTGTCAGTATCAACATTTCCTGAAAATATCATCAAAATCTGCCCATACCTTTTTGAGTTATCTTACCAGGTCTATTGTATAAAAATAAGTTCTTATATCTCACTGAAAAGTTACTCTTTAGGTGATTCTTATGTTTAGACAATAGATGTGGAAAATCTGATTTCAAGAAATCTTACCAAGATCATTTTCACTTGTTCCATTGGCAGATTTTTTTTTTACGAAATTCAAGAATCTATTAATGGAACACGTGAAAATGATCTTGGTAGCATATCTTGAAATACGGTTTTCCAGATCTATTGTCTAAAAATAAACTCTTATATCTCACTGAAAACTTACTCTTGTCTTATTTTAAGTTTTGGCTTGAAAATGAGAAACATACACTTGGTCAGATGTATTTTTTTTTCCCAGTGTGTTCAGAGTGTTGGTCTGGTTCCGAAGCGCCTCCTGCCTCCAGAGGTGACTTCCTCGTTCATTAAACATGTCTGACTCCTCTTAGCGTCGAGGGGGGAAAAGGCCGAAGGTTCAGCACGCCAGAGGAGCCAGCGCCGTTATTAAGGCGTCAGACCTTAACTCCTCCCATCCGTCCACACGCTGGCGTCCGTCGTGGCAGAACAGTGAGGACGGCGGCTCGCGGCCAAGCGTCGGTGTATTATTCATGCTGCTTGTAAATTGGCCAGCTGCAGTCTGCTCCACAGAAATCACTGGGAGTTTGAATCCCACTTCCTGTTCCCACACAGCGGGGCGACTGCTCAGGAGCTGCAGGTTTCCAATGGCGTCGTTCAGCACAAAGCACTGTTTCATTTTGTTCCCCCATCATCTGTAATTCTACAGTGGTGCTGCTTCACTGCCTCTGTTTTCCTCGTGTGCTATATTCCCTATCAGATGAAATTATACAGTCTGCACCGTATGCATCTGTTCACTCATGTATTTCCAATACGTGTGCACCGTGTATTTTTTTTTTTTTTTTTTTTATGATTATTCTTTCTTTCGTTGGGACTCTGGAGGTGCCAGGGGGCGTAATGCAATTGTGAATTATTGGGACTTAGGTAACTCTTTTATATCTCTGCCAAGCCCAAACATATTTCGGAGCAGAACCCAATAAAGCTGCAGTGATTTATGAACTCCGCTTTTTCACTGGTTCACCATCAATTCAGGTTTTTTTTTTTTTTTTTTTCCTCCAAAGCAATCTTCAGAATGGCACATCTGTAAAGTGATAAGGAGAATGTTGATGATGATTTTTGCATGAGGCCCGGCAACCAGGAAGGAAAAAAAAAAAAAGAGAACAAAACAAATTGATGCCATTATACTGAATGGAATTTTCTGCTGTGTGAGAGAACGCCATCCAAACAATAGCTTCCTGTATTCTTTAACAAAAACCTTTCCTCTTCTCTCTCTTCCTCTCATATCTTTAGATAACAAATACGCCCCTGCAGTGAGTCTAAATGGTTTTATATTCATCCTGGGAGGAGCCTACGCTCGAGCCACCACTATCTATGACCCAGACAAAGGCAACATCAAGGCTGGTCCCAACATGAATCACTCTCGGCAGTTCTGCAGGTAAGAGATTATTAATACAGCCACACCGCATGGAAGTAAATTCCCCAGTATTGGTGAATATGAAAGATTTCTTAAAAGCCCCGTGGTTCACATTGCAGGTCTGTTTTATGCGCTGCTAACGGCACAAACTAGAAAATATACGTCAAACTTATTAGTAATCTGTCAGTCTTTCAGTGGTAACATTGGGAAAAGCGTATTCAGGTCAGGTAATTAAAGCTCAAACAAAGACGCCACTGTTTGCAGCCTGAGAGTTGCGAGACTTTCCTCCTACAGTCGAGAAATTCATTTTAAAATTTGCTTGATCCGTCACACCGAGAGAAACGAAACAACACATCCTGTGAAAAAAAAGAGGAACAAAAAGAAAAAAAAAAAACCACTCGATTTAATCAACTTTTTTCTTTCTGAGCATCTAATTGCTTTATTTTACCCTGAGTTATTACAGTGACATGAGTCATTAGTGTTGTTTTTTTGTTTATTTGCACATTATTGGGCAAGTGTAGTGTTATTAAAAACACACACACACACAGGGACCCGCAGGCCATCGACTTTCATACCACATGTGGACACATAATGGCTGATAAAGAGAGATAACGGAAAATTAACAACAGTGGGATCACATCCTAATATCCCAGTCAGCTCGAGCCATTGAGGTGTGCAGTCTGCTGGATAATAAACCCACTTTTTTTTTTTTTTTTTTTCGAAGGCTCCCGTTTGCAGAAGCAGAGGAAAGGAAAAAAAAAAAAAAACCCAGAAAGAAACATGCACAAAATACATTTGGGAAGCAATTACAGACAGCGATCTTATGTGCGGAATGTATAACATAAATCATGTTGTCAGAGTTATTGATAAGCTGTAGCAGCACACGCCAGGCAGCTGTTCTGCTACATTTAACTAAGTCTGACACAAGAGAGGAAGAAATGCAAGGGAAAGGAGAGGGAGGAGGATGAAGACGACGACGATGAGGAGGAGGAGGAGGAGGGAGAACAAACACACATACACAAACCCGGCGCTATCTCCGGCACATGCTCCTGCACACCAGATGAAGTCTAGCAGGTCATCGTGCAGGAGAGCAGATATCCTCTGGTCTCTGCGTCCGGTCCTCTGCAGGCCTGAACCTCCTCTGTTTATCAGGAAGAGCAGCTCCAGGCTTTGCCCTGCACTCTCTCTCCATTTTGGATCAGCTGTGCTTTCTCTCTGAGTAGATTTAGGCTTTATGTAATAATCTTTTCCAGTCCCGACAGTGTTGTGAATTTGTGCAATAGGACTGCATGTTGTTCGCCCTGCGTATATATATGTGTGTGTGTGTGCGTGTGTGTGTGTGTGTGTGTGTGTGTGTGTGTGCGTGTGTGTGTGTACCTTATGTAAATGCAGATCGTTCCAAACCCCAATAGGAGTACAAAGCTCTAATCAGCTTACAGCCCAAGTTTTAATCCTCTCCGCACACAAACTCCTGTTTCTGTTTCTCATATCAAATGAGCACATTTGTACAGATATTTGCTTTTTCATTAGATTTTTCTTTTTTTTTTTTCCTTTTCGCCCTCAAGAGGAAATGTAAAATACGTGTGCGTGCGACTTATTTATTTATTTATTTATTTACTTCTTATACCTTACAAGTATCTTGCGTTGGCCTTAGCATGTGTGACTGATGCCTCATAATCTCCGGCGTGGCCCCCGGCTCAGCGATCGGCGTGTTTGTGGAGATGTTGTCTTGTGTCTGGCTTTGTTGTCTGATCACGATTAACAATAAGAGCAACATTCCTGCCGCCGCCATTCGGTTCTATCTAATATCAAAGCCGTACCAGCTGACATTTGCTTTCACCTACTTATCTTCCTGACACTGATTACCTTGAAGCATGTTCGACACACCTGTGATGGCTTCACACGCCTGGAAAAAACAAAAAAAAAAAAGAGTTTTTAAAATGTTGTGGTTTGTTTTTCCTCGTCTTTCAATCACATCCACAAAATGCGGCGTACTTCCCTTAAAGTGACTCGTGCAGCTTTAACTAGACGGCATATGTTTTCCTCCCATAGGATTACTCCACTCATAAAAGCATAAACAGCTTGAAGTAAAGCAAAAAATATATATATATATATTTATATATATGACAGGATGGATTTTCTCACCGTTAGAAGCAGCAGCAGCTCCACATCGAAGCTAAAAAGGCTGATATGGAGACTGTATTTTCCTTTTTTTTTTCTTCCTCTGGACAAAAGCAAGAGGGGTAACCTATTCACATGATCATAAAAAAAAAAAATGTTTCTAAATACTCTAATAATGGTTTAAAATGACAGTCAAATAACAAAAAAAAAAAAAAAAAAAAGTCATCACAGTGCCAAGTCTTTCAAATACCCAAGGAAAACCCAGATCATTTCGGTGGTTTCTAGTGTGTATCCTCCATTTCTTTTTTTGCGCCGTAGCGTCGCTTTGAAAAGAAAAGTAAAAAAAAGTGTGATACCTCCGACAGCAGGCTACGTATTGTGCTGCTCGTGCGCTTTGTGACAGCTGTGTTAAATGTACAAAAACGTGTGCAGACTCTTTTCATTTCCACTACAGTAAATAAAGCAGCGCTAGGAATCCACTGTAGCCCCGATCCATTCTGCTCCACTCATATGCAGGTTCCCACACATTTTTTCAAGGTTAAATTCAAGCACTTTTAAGGGTTATTTCCATGTAAAAGCATATCTACAGGAATATGTACAATATACCGGGTCAATATAGTATATAGAAGTTCATGAGATTTATATTGAATGCATCTTTATTACAAGTAAAAAAAAAAATTATATGTTCATTATAATTATGTCTTTGAAAATTCCATGATTATTTAATTTCCGGAAACAGTCACTTATTAATAAATGACTAGATATACTCAAATATAAACTAAATAATCATAATAACCTCAATTTTAATAACAACCACCTCCTAATTAGCTAAACTATAATGAAATGAGCTTATTATAAAAAATAGTTTAGATTGTTTTCTTTTTATTAAGTTGAGATAATCATGACAGATGTTTCTTTTTTTTGGTAATATATCAAATTTCATTCGGAAAATAACAATTATATCTGTGTCTGAGAAGACGCTCTCATCTAAGTTACTCATTACAAAATGGCAAAGACTCCAACATATGTTTTGTCATTTTTCTTCATTTAATATAAAGGTGGTGGATCGTCTAATAACTGAAGGGTTGGCGGTTCGAATCCCGCTCGGTCCTAGTCGGTCTGTTGTGTCCTTGGGCAAGACAGCCTCCAGTGGCACTCACACTGATGTATGAATGTTTGGAAGTGTGGGAGGGGCCTTAGGTGCAAACTGGAAGCCACGCCTCCATCACCATGCCCCAGGGCAGCTGTGGATCCAGATGTAGTTTACCCCCACCAGAGGGAGAATGTGAGAGTGAATGAATAATGGATCAATAATGTAAAGCACTTTAGAAATCTAAGCCATTATTATTATTATTATTATTTATTTTATTATTATTATTATTATTATTATTATATAGTGTGTATTTATTACACTCTTATATGTTCCTACAATATCATTATAAATAACTTTCAATTTCAATTAGACTCAAATATAAGATAATTAGAAGAATCTTTCTGTAAAATGCCATGTGGTGTTAATGTTATGTTGATTTGACAGCAAAAATGTCAATTCCGTTACCCTGGAAACGAAACTCAAAAAGTCCCTCATTATACAGGAGTGGGAAAAAAGTTTTCTGACACCCTCAACATTTTACACAATTTCAAACATTATCATGAAATATTTGCAGAAAAATCAATTTGGGGTGTTTCAAAAGGTGTGGATGCATCAGATGAACACAATTTTTTTTTTTTTTTAACAAGAAAAAAATAACATAACTAAACTAACTTCTTGTCAGTTCGAACGTGTCATGCCCTGGATGAGTTTCAAAGGGTGTTATCGTACTGAAACATCCAATTTTGACCTCAACAGAACAGAGGAGAGTATGTGGGTTTGGAGAACGGAACAATATTTGATTAGTTCAATGACTTAAGGAGGATTCTTAATGCAATATCACAACTACACATGGAGTGTCCAGGAACTTTTTTCCACTATTGCATATTGCAGGTGTCACTAACCCTGGTCCTGCATGTTTTCGCTGGTTCCGTCTTCCAGCAGACCTGACAGTCCTTCTGAAGCGTGGATGATAGTCTGATCATTTGAATCAAGTGTGTTGGAAGAAGGAAACGTCGAAAACACAAAGAGTCCAATCCGGCCTGTGGGATGAATTTGTAAAATGCAAAAAATTACATCGAAGATATAAACAGTGAAGGAAGTTAAAATCATTTTAGGTCAATTCAATCGAAAGTCGGTCAGACCAGTAAAATACAATCATAATAATCTATAAATAATGAAAACTGCCAAGTTTCATTTTTGTTTTAGTGTAAAAAAAAAAGGGAATAACCTGAAATGTATGTGAAATTTGATCAATATTCTGCCTGTTACTTAACGTTTTGTGTATTTGTGATCTGTTTGTTGTGATGCACATGTATAAATGATAAACTAAAGCATAATATTGTTAAAATTACACTTATTTTTCTTTAGAATTTTCAGGTAGTTCATATTTGTTCATGTTATGTTCAAGTACAGTTCGATGTAAACACTTTCATTACGGAATTTTCCTTTTTTTCACTCAAAAACCAAGAGAAAACTTGGCAGTTGACATTATTTATAAGTTTTTATCCTATTATTTATATTATTTTACTAGCGCAGCCCACTTTAGATCATATTCAGCTGAATGTGGCCCTGAACTAAACTGAGTTTGATCTAAAACATGCAGGATAGCGGCTCTGCAGGACCAGGGTTAGTGAGTTCACATATATTCAACCTACTCTTGATTATTCTTTTCACTTTTTATCACAATGATGCGCACTGTGTTATGCAATAAACATCTAAAACTGCATTTCATAACAGGAAAAAGTTTAGAAAATTAAAGGAGAACACAAAGTTTATAAAAAAAAAAAAAGGGAAGCCACCTGGTGTTCTTCAGACGCACTCGCACCGAGACAAAGATTAAGGTTTTAAAAAAATGAAATAAAAAAGTACCTGGAGTCGACCTGAGAACACCTGGGAATTTTCTTTTTTGATAAAGTTTGATTTTTCATTTCTATTTTTTTTGTCTTTTTATCAAATCTCGGTCAGTAGCTTTGGTTTGGCATCTAAACTGACAGTTCATATTAAAAATAAATACAGAAATAAATAAATAAATAATTAACATCAGAGTTCAGGGTTCATACACATTTTTCAAGGTCAAATTCAAGCACTTTTAAGGCTCATTTTCAAAATTTTCAAGCACAGCATCTTGTCAGTGGAGTAAAATACATACCTACCAGAACACATATACTTTATTTTTTTCATTTTTTATCACAATGATGTACATTATATTATGCAATGAATGTTTAAAATGATGTTCCATAATAGCAAAAAGTTTAGAAATTAAAGGAGATAACAAAGGTTTTATCCAAAAAAAGGGAAGCCACCTGGTGTTCTTCAGAGATAAAGATTAAAATAAAAAAACATTAAAAAATGTACCTGGAGTCGACCTGAGAACACCTGGGAATGTTCTTTTTTGACATTACATTAGATTTTTCAACGTGTATCACCTCTCTGTAAGTCGCTTTGGCGTGGCAGAGTTAAAATTAAAAATAAATACAGAAATAAATCACTCCACAGAGTTAGAATTCAAGCAATTAAAGTAAAATTCAGGTACTTTTAAGACCTTGAAAATACATTAAAATTCAAGCATTTTCAAGGATTTCAAGCACCTGTATGACCCTTTTAGCACAGGGGTGTCCAACTCATTTTCATCATCAAATGGGCCGGATCAGTAAAAATAAAAACATAATAACCTACAAATAATGACAACTCCAAATTTTTCTCATTGTTTTAGTGCAAAAAAAACCCAATTTATTCTGAAAATATTTATATTTACAAACTATACAAGTAAAAAAAAAAAAGTGAATAACCTGAAAAAGCTTTCTAAAGAAAAATAAGTGCGATTTTAACTAAATTATGCCTCAACTTATATATTTCCGATCCGATCTATGAAGGTATGAAATATTTAGTAACAGGTAGAATATTGTTAATTTGTTAAATATTTTCTTTTTTTTTGCGCTAAAACGAAGCATCGTCATTATTTATTATTTTCACATTAAACAAAAAGAATATTTGGAGTCATTATTTCGAGGTTATTATTCTTTTATTTGACTTGATCATGCTTAAGTGTTTATATTTTCAGTGTCTTTTTATAACTTTTGGTTTGTTGAATGTATCCACCCCTACAGCTGTACAGAAATAAGCATCTAAAACTAAATCAAGCTTTTTTTTGTTATTTATTTATTTATTTTTTGCTCGTCACAGATGCCACTACTGAGGGTTATGAATTCGACTGTAGTTTTCGATCGTCCTTCGTCGTGATCAACCATTAAAAGAAAAACAGTTTTATGCAAATGTGAACACTTTTGGAACAAAGATGTGAAGAAAGAAATTTCGACTAAAAACCTCTCGTGTGTATTTTTGTATTTTTGTAGTTTTTTTTTCCATCCACGGTCGCATATATTTTGCTTGGATTTTTGATATTTCCTATTAAAACCAACCAAAATTTGCTGTATTTATACAAAGCTTTATCAAAACCAAATGAAAAAGCGTGGAAGTTTTAACTCACAACCTGATTTGAAAAGTGAAAACAAGAAAGGAAACTACATTTTCTTTATCTTTTGTGTTTGTGTTTGTGTTTGTGTTTGTAGCGCCGTGATCCTGGACGGGAAGATCTACGCCACGGGGGGCATCGTCAGCAGCGAGGGTCCGGCTCTGGGTAACATGGAGACCTTTGACCCCTGCACCAACGCTTGGACGCTGGTGCAGTCGCTCCCGTGCCCGCTCTTCAGACACGGCTGCGTGGTCATCAAGAAGTACATCCAGAGCGGGTGATCGTGCGGCGAAAAGACGACGATTGGGATCTCACACACACACACACCGGGCCGACGCAGAACCAAGCCGAGCCTCCGTTGTGTGGGACGATGTGTGACGGCAGCTTAACGCAGGCCGGTCTGTGACCTCTCTGGACTCGACGCCAGCATCCATCCACCCCCCACTCCCACTCCCACTCCCGCCCCCACTCCGCCCTGTGCAGAATGTACTCATGTTTAACTACTCAGCCATGTCAGGTGACGACGCCTAACCTCCAGTACTGTATGTGTCATGGTAGTAGTTCATCCTCATCCAACAGGCACAGGGACCCTCTTAGTAAACGACCTTCTTTTATTTTACTTTAGTCATTATCCGCTCTGTCTTTTCCAGAGCCATAAACTCACTAGTTTCCCCCCCATTTTTGTCTTTTTTTTTTTTTTTTTTTAGTCAGTTCTTTCGACAGGTGTAGGTTTAAAGTCCTGAAGTAGACCGCAGGCTTTCACCATCGTATTTGATCCTTTTTTTTTCTGTAGCGACATCTACAGGACGGGAGGAAAAGTGATGGAAAAGAAAAAGTGCGTCCAGACCAGTTTTTCCTCTTTATCAGTGTGTTTCTCACTGTATCAGGAAGTTAAATTCTTTAATGTGGATATCAGAGGATTATTTTAAAAAACAGATTTGAACTCTGTGTAACCCAGATCTTTTAACGATTTTCTGAAGATAGGGGAGGGAAAAAAAAAAATCAAACTCTGGGTCAGGTAGGGTTTAAAAAGAGGAAAATCGATCTAGTTTTTTTTTTTTTTTTTTTATTCTTGTGGAATTCCAGGCTGATTGAAATATCATCTGGAGTGTGTTTTATTTTCCGCTCCATTCATACAACTCTCTGGGACAAAGACGGTGCCACATTCAGAAAGAAAAAAAGGGATTCCTTGTTCGCTGATGTTCAAGTTGGGACAGTTCCTCCGGAAAAAAAAGCACAATAATCACCTGTGACTGTTATCATACGAGTTGTCTGTTCGATACGTTTTCTTCTCTGTTTTATCAGTTTCCCCACATACCTTTTTTTCTTTCGTTTTGTTTTATAGTGTGTTTCATTGCAACCCACAAATGTTTCTGGGTTGATATTCTGTAAATACAGGAAGGAAATGTATATTTTAAAACCTGAAGGCAATTCTGTATAAATGTTTTTAGAAAAAAAAAACTGATAGGTTGGACTCAAAATGGTATGTCTGTAAATCTGTACTCAAAAAGGAGAAATTAACAGTTGTTATTGAAACCTAATACATATACCAGAACATGGCTGCGTTGTCTAGTGTGGTTTTTTTTTTTTTTTGGACAGTATTATTTACACAAATGACTAATCAGTTTGATTTACATCCCACAGGTAGGAGGTGTTTTTGTAGGTGTGATTTCAGAGGGAAACGGGTGTCAAACATGTGGCCTGCGAGCCCAAAATGGCCGCTACAGGTTCCGATCCGGCCCGAGTGCAAAAATTACACCGAAAGGTATGAACAGTAAAGGACTGGTTTTAGTTCAGAAGTCACACACAGACCAGTACGATCAAGTAAAATATCAGCGTAACAATCTATACATGACTAAACGTTTCTGAAAAAAAATTAATTGAATTGGATTTTGCCTCTAAATAAATGACAATTCCAAAATGTTCTTAGTTTTAGTGCAAAAAAATCACATTAAATTATGAAAATATTTACTTTTAACTATCATTTAACAATAAAATGTGGAAATGAGTAAACATGAAATGTTTAAAAAAAAATTCACACTATTCTGCCTGTTACTAAATGTTTGCCTTTGTAGAGCTGATCTATAATTCACATATATAAACTTATGGCATAATATAGTTAAAAAAAAAAAATTGAGATTCCAGTTTTTCAGATTATTCACATCTTTTTGTTTAGATAGTTTGTAAATGTAAATATTTCCATCATTTAATGTTATTTTTTTGCTGTAAAACGAGAAAACTTTATAGTTATTTTACTGGTCCGACCCATTTGAGATCAAATTGGACTGAATGTGGCCCCTGAAAAGAAAGGGTTAAAAAAAAAAAAAAAAGTTGACTTTCCAGCACATGTTAAAATTTACATTTTAGCAAGAAAAAAATTGCACTTTAGTTTTACAGTTTGCACCTTTTATTCAAGTATATCACAGCAGTTTATTTGAGAAATACAGTAAATGTTTCATTTCAAATATAACTTACACTAAAGTAACAATTGCCAACGAGTGTGTTAAATACACTTAACCTCAAAACAAACAGAATTAACAAGGTATGAAAAGTCTCGACTAAATTAACTTTAAAAATAGGGAAGAACAATGTAATTTTTCCAATAGAACGAACCCTTTCCTTCTGCATACTGGACTAAGTAGTCTCAACTACCAGACAAAAATTGGTTGTTAGTCCAAACTGGCTACAATTTATAATAAGAAAGGAAGATCACAATGTATGACATTTAACTACCCATGTTGTACGTTCAGATGCATTGTTTTTTTGTTTTTTTTTTTGTTGTTTTGTTTTTTTTTTTCCAAATTCGTAAAAAATAACTTTTGGCTGAAAGAGACAAAGTGAACAACATTAAGAAACGTTTAAGTGAATCCTGGTCCTGGTTTGTCGCGGTTTAAGTTTCCAAGTTGTTAGTCTCTTCCAGTATGCCACAGTCTACAACCATTTATACAAAGAAAAAACACCAGAACAATCAAATAAATAGAAAAAAGTTGAAAGGGCATGTTGTCGCGTGTTGAACCTGAGAGACCTGTAAACCCTTTATTCCCCTTAAACGCCAAATAAACCTGCTACACAAACGCTACGCATTTCAGCAAAAGTTGTTAAAATGGACGCGTGATGCTTCCCGATTTTGTTAAATTTGTCAAATGTACAAAAAGACAATTACTAAATATTAGGTGTAAATCCTTTTAATAATAAATAATCATGAGATGAGAGTTTGTAGAAACGATGTAGGGGAAAAAGAAAGAACAAACAAAAAAAAAAAAGATGTAAGAGGTGGGAATCTGAGTGAAGAAGCGGATGTAAGAGCGTGTCCTGTGTCGAGGTACAGTAGAAAATTAAGAGAACCTGAAACTACAAAAAAAAAAGCATAAAATATACAGTCTGAAATGTATGCAATCGTCATCTGGCTCAAATGCAAACAAACATAACAATCAGAGAGAGAGATAGAAACCACTCTTGGATTACTGCAGCAGCTGTGGTTGCACTGATCTGGTACCAGAACAGGTACTGAAGGGGATGCAACAGTATTTTACGAGGAGGAGGAGGGGGAGGGGGGTTAGG
>JAPTYQ010000017.1:20100927-20111596 GCA_029814465.1 Ostorhinchus cyanosoma | reverse complement strand
ATCTATCTATCTATCTAACAAATAAAGCGTCTTTTTTTTTCATTATGACCTTTCCGTAACTACACTAGTTTTAAGAAACCTACCTGAGCAGAATTCTGAGTTATTTGACACACTTCTGGTAGGAGGAACCTGCTATATGATTTCGTTTGACCTCCTGTGCGTTCTTTTTTAGACCGACTGTTTAAGGAACTTGAGGAAAGGTAGCCCAGAGCATGTTTTTGACTGACCTCCAGTAGGTGGGTCTTGTCGTACTCTCTGCGGTGCTGGTAGATACACTGGCTGAGAAGGGAGTACAGTCGCTCCAGCTGCTCCACGCTGTAGCCCTCGCTCTTCTTCACCACCACATCCAGTAGAGCCTGTCGGGGGGAGGGGGGGGGGGGGGACAAGCAACACAGAAGGTTTACTCATGACAAGACCTACACATTATTATTCAAAGCATAAACAGGGTTCCTGCTGGTTTCTACAAGTTACATTTAAGACTTTAAGACCTTTTTAAGACTACTTACAACGGAATTTAAAAACCCTTTCACAGCCATTTCACTGGCAACAATTCACTACTCCTAGAATTTAGGAAAATGCATTTAGTTAATAGTCACAAAGTTACCGATAATTGGCTCCTAATTTCTATATAAATTGTCGGGTTGGAACAGGTGGAACGGAGTCGACTAATGTTACTTTCTTTGCGGCTTGGACATTTAACAGACACATTTCAACAAAATACAGCGAACAAATTTATGGCAAAGTAACTTAAGACCTGTCATATGTTGTAGAAATGTTTCTTCTGCCAGCTGTCAAGGTTTTTATTTCTTTGCAAAGAAGGGTCAGTTCTGCACACAAGCGGTGATTGTGAAGAAAAAACCCAGAGCATCTGGCAAAATCCACCTTCATAGGGTGGATACCATCTCTCGGGTGACACCTACAGGGGTCATCAAAAGGGCCCTTGTGCTTCAGTGGTGGGCCATGGGTTTTACATCTAGTCGGGAACATGCAGTCACCTTTTGTTGCTTCGTTTCTACATACAGTATGCAAGAAGACACCTCGGTAGGTTCCAGTGAAAAGCAACAGTAGGAGCTGTTGGCGAAGTGGGATGAGACAAAGAAGCTAAAATTCCATTACCCATGTCAAATGTAATACCTTTTAAAGGCTTTTTTTTTTTAAAGTGATATGTAAATTCAAGACTTTTTAAGACCCCGCGGGAACCCTGATAAATATATGTGCGAGGGAACAATAATGGAACAAATACAGGCGGACAGGCGCACTGAAGAAGTGGTCACACGAGCTACGCTGTGATGTCGGTGTGGAGAGATGAAGCATTTGGAGGTCAGCTGTATTCAAAAGCAATTAAGATCAGAGTGACAGCTAATTAAGGCTAATCATAATTAGAACCAAGTTTACATTTCACTGCTACTTTAATTAAAACATTCTGGACAGTCAAAGGCCCTTTTAATTGACCTGTTCCTCACATTTTACCCTAGCCAAAATCTGTGTGTATATTTGTGCCTGTTTAAACACCGAGCTCATCAGAATGCTTGGGCTGAGACAGCAAAGACGCAATAATTAAAGTTACAATCATTGACACAAAGCAAACAGAGGAATCGGAACAGAAATTAAACTCGGTGTGTGTGTGTGTGTGAGAGAGAGAAAGACAGTGACCATGTGTTAAACACATATAACTAGGCAATGTCACGATTAATAAAACGCGAATATTTGTCAAAGCCTCTAATCAGCCAGTGTCTGAGAGATAATTGCAACGAGCAAAAGAAAAATTACTAAAGCAAAAAGGGGTAGCACTGGCTCTATAATTTGCTGCACTCCATCTGCCTGTGATTTTCTGTTTAAATGACAGAACAGTTGTCCTCGTGATTACAGTTAGAGGCTAAATCTTCCACAAGCATTTACAAAACACACATCACTTAAAATTAATCCCACAGCAGTCTTCACTCATGGGCAGCGGCCTGACCTTGACAGCAGTGCTTCACTACGTTTTTACTCACACGTACTGTAAGTTTACGGTCTTCTGTGAGCATAAAATGCCTTTGAAATCTAGCATTTAATCCATCTATGGTTACGGCTGCACTGCAGAGCTTAATACTCAATTCAGATTTTTTTTTCATGCTCGTTCACATTCTAATATAAATGCATTTGCCATCAGACTCGTGTGTGAATGGTCTACGGTCCTAAAGTGCCCGACATGAGGAGAAGACGATGTGATGTCACACCCAGGAAGTACATTTAGAATTGTAACGTCTGTCACACTTCAATGGCGTAAAAGTTGGATGAAGTGTGACGTCACCATTCAGACAGGAGCTGCATTGCAAAACATCCAATACCAAAAAAAAAAAAAAAGAATGGAAAATGGTCTGATCTGGGAAGGGAAATCTGATTTATGCTGTGTTCGGACAGTCAAAAAAAGAAAAAAAAATCAGACAGATATGGGCAAAAAATGCCAGATTTTAGCCGTTTTTCCTAAGATTACTTCAGTTGTTTCACAGGCATAAGCACCGATGGGGAACAACATCTAATCCTCGTTTATACATTATTCAACCTTAAATTCTACTGTATTAAACATATTATAGCCTAAGAAAAAGAAATAGTCCATAAAGAACTAAATCCGTCCCCACATCATTCTGTTATTATGTCACTGTCTTTTTCTATATGTTCCCAGCTTGACTTCCAGTGGGTACTTGTCACACTCAACTCAATAGCCTGGAAACATGACTTTAAGTAGATAATACCTTTCAAATATTCACACTTTCATAAATTAATCTGGCAGCGTAGGAGGACTCGACGGTAATATGCCTTTGACATAAAAACTCCACCTGGCCAACCTAATAAAGTCTTAGTCCCTTGACAAATAAAAGGCGCATGCATAAGCGAGGACTTTCTCAAGATATTCCAAATTCATGCAAAAATGATGACCGTCGGTGCTACCTGCAGTAAACGCAGTCAGTTCCTCTAGACTGAGCTCATTTTATTGTGTTCCTTTTCCGGATTTTTTTTTATTTATTTTTTTTTTTTTGAAGACAGAAATTCCCAGTAGTCTAATATCAGTGTCGCTCTCAGGTTTTGTCCCAGACTGCTGAAAGGAAACGAAGGAAATGGGGCACATCGTCGTGAGATGCCAATTTTAACAAGACATGCATAAAAAAATTAATTGGCATCATTACAAACAGTTTCATATGTTAAGTGTGAAATTCTGCTCCGGCTGTAATTTTATCCAAGTGCCATTGTACGTCTTTCCATTTCCCAGCGTGCTTTCCTTTTGTGTGTTAAGTGCTTTTCACCTGCGTTCCTTTGGAGAATGTCTTCCTACCGTCCTACTATTGGGAGTGCTTTACACAAGACCTCCTCACTTTTTCTTTGACCATATTTTTTTGATTACACTTGAGCGCCATCACTTTAATTGCTTCGCATTGTCTTGGTCACGTCGTCCCTGCCACCACCACCACCACCACCCCCTTCCACATTCCCACCTTCTTCAACCCACTTCTCAGTTTATCCTCCCCTTTACTGTTAGCCAGCTGATTGCGGCAGTGTATTTCCCAGCCTTTGTCAGCTTGATCAGGGGGGTCTGTGACAGTGTGGGGTAAATGGTGTGAGTGTGTGTCTTACACGGGCTCAGTGATTGAGTGAGCTCACTGAACACAAAAGGGCAGTAATCCCATGCGTTAAAGACTGCTACTGACATGGACCATTTAACCTCACCCGTCTAAACTCCCAGTTCCATTTTACCCTCCCCATCTCCACTCACATCCCTTTCTTTACTAACGGGCGTATCTATATGAGGGAGCTTAAAAAAGGGAGCCGGGATGGCCTGGAATGACTGGGCCAATAAAACTATTCAGGAGAATAATGGGACGGTAGAGTTTAAGTTCTGCATGTCAAAGAAAATGTAGCGACTATGTTAACATGCACATATTTCGCCAGTAAGCATCGCCTGCTAGATGAAACATTCAGGGATCACTGCAGTTATTACAATTCATCCTGAGATTCATTTCTGTACCAAGTAAGGAAAAAAAAAAACACACAAAAAAAAACAAAAAAAAAAAACAATCTTGGGTTTGAAACAAAGTGGTGACACACTTTGGCATCCCAGGTGTCACCACCAGCCTGACTAAAAATAAACACGGCACATATAAAATGAATAAAAGCACAAACTGAATCGTCATAAATAGTCAGATACTAATAACCGAGCCCAAACAGAATCTGTGGATTTAGTCACAGCTTGAGATGTTGATCCAGGATGAGTGGGTTTTAGTTTTTTCTTATTATGTTTGTATATCCGTTTAACATAATAATGACTGAAAATATGAAAATCATTCGTAAACTCATGTCTATCTCAAGCTTTACAGGTATAAATTGTATTTCTGACATACTCCATAACTCTTTTCACTCTTTTTTTTTTTTTTTTTGAAGATTAAGGGCTCATTTATGCTCTACGTTGAAGATGCCGACAGATACAGACAGAGCATTCAATCTGTCCTCTGCGTCACATTTCGTACATAATTCTGTCTGTTTTCCGGGAGCTTGAGAATGCGTACCCAGACTCAGAATAAGGAGCAGTACCACAGGGAACTATGGCTGCAGTGGTGAGATTTAAAGAGAATAACTTCCACAAATGGAGGAACTTTTTAAAGAGTGACTATGTGAGTTAGTGAAAAACTACTGACATATTCATGACAACTACCCTCAACAATATCAACATTTGTATCCACTTTAGCATTACCTACTTTGTCATTGCCATGTTTGTTATGATTGAACTTCTTCTTCTCATAAAACTTTATTCTTCTTCGTGGCATTCGGCCAGTATGGTAATTAAGAGTGGCGCCCTCTGGTGAATTGATTAAGAAACACTCATTCAAACGCAATGGAAGTATGTCTGTATGAAGGCAGTGATGCATGACAACGTTAGAAACGGATGCAACTATTTACATACGTAAAGCGAGCATAAATGAGCCTTAATTCTGTTTATGGCAACACGTGACGTACACATGCTACAAGGGCTAAAGTTAGGTTTTAAGAATTTCTGTGGAAAATGCAGATGCAGATTCTGGCCCAATCCCAATTCATCCCTTGGCCCTCCCTCTTACCCCTCCCCCTCAGTCCTTGCACTTGGCTCAACCCTTTGAAATTAAGTTGCAAGAGGTAGGGGTGGAAATATTCCCCTATGAAATGCAACAACAGTTCGAGACCAGTTATGTCATCAGCAGTGATCGATGCTGCTATAAACAGATGCGACAACTTTGTTTGTGAAAGAACTGTCCATGCCGTTTGCAGCTGTAACTGTCTCTGTTGCATGGGCTTTGGGAATCTTTTTGCAACTATCAACCGGAAACTGCAGAAATGCACTTTATATTACATTGAAACGGCCTTAAATGGACGATCAAATGATTAAGTTATGTATGAGGAAAATATGTACATTTCTGTGTTTCTTCCATCCCACTGCTGCAGTTTTTTTTTCTGTGTTTACCTCCATGTTGCTGATGACTTGAGCAGAATTATGGAAAATTTCTCATACCCATGCGTTTGCAGTGTGGTCCTAAAAAAATCTCCATTTCGAGGGCCAAACAGCCCTCCCCCTTCGGCTCATTGAGAATCAGGACATTTCTGTGTGGGTAACCATAATATGGAGAGTTCATCTGATAATTTGGCTTATCCAATATTAGCCCAACATATACACACACACACACATATATATCTCAAGTATCCCCTGATATGTTACCAGGGAAGTAAGAAGATGCGGTTCAAAAATGCAAAATGACTGCACTGCAACTGACGTGGCATCACATTGTGTTGTTTTTAGGAAGTTGTTAACAAGCAACCTGTAAACAATCACACAGACTGGATATAACTGTGCTGTAGTAGAATCTTCTGCTTTGATCAGTGAAGGATGCTACGCCGACTGCATAAAAAAGTCCTCCTTAGTGTTTGTGAGTGAAAGAAAAGGATAACCAGGCAGTGAAGGGGGGGAAAAAAAATCTCAAAACCCAACAGTCACTGTCACAAGGGACACTATTAAGGCTTCAATATCTGACTCTAAGAACAATTCACCCCTTCTTCCTGTTTTAACTTCTTTTTTTTGCTCTCAACACTAGCAGACGAATGAATTATGAATGGTTTTTGGTTTGCTTCTAACCATGAATCCTATGAGTGGCTGGTAGGAGGCCAGAAGGTGGATGTGTTACCAGTGCTCAGATGAGAATGGTGATTTGCTTATATAAGAGTATCACAGTGGGAAATAAGGTGGCTTACAGGGCCCATTATCACACAGGTAATGCAATATAGATAGTGTTATATGGGTCAGGAACCTTATGAGTGTTACTACGGTCGATATTTTCATTTTCTACGCAGATTGAAGGGAAACTGTTATCCTTTTCAGCTACACATGCAAAAACATCCCTGCTGGGCTATCATATTAAATATACATTTCTAACATCACATAGCTACTGGAGATTTCTGTGCCATTTGATAGCTGTGACTGTACTCTTTAGCAGAACAGATGAGGGAGAAAAAAAAAAAAAAGGCTAATGCGTGGTTAGAGGGTCTCTGCACAAGGACGGTTCTACACATTAAAATAAATGAAAGATTCGGAAATTCGGCGTCGTTTTCTGACATCCTGGCACCGGCTTGACATCAATAAACCTTCAGACGTATCTAGAAAATGAACTGATGTGGGAATGGTAATTTTAGAATATATGCTTTCTGGGCAAAAATAAACAATAATAATGGAAAGGTTTAGGAATAGGTCAAGGTTATGGAGGGGATTGGGTATTGACTTGTTTTGGTCAAACTAAAGGGAAACCTCCAGGGAAAATAAAGGTTAATCAATGCAATGTCCTTTATATGTGAAGTGCAACTGTGTATGTGTTTTAGGGAAAGAAAGGGTATGGTGACTGTAAAATGTGCTGACCAAACATGAAGCATTTCACACCGGTGGTTATTTGACTTACAAATACAATACATTTGCGTAAGCGTTCTGCTCCACTATGATGCTTGACGGCTTCACCATTAATAAGCGGCAATCAGGTAAATGTATTTACAGGAGTCAGGTGAATGCGTAATAATAAAACCTCTTAGCAAAAGCCTCGCTAAATATATACTGTATATATGTCATACATAGGTTAGCAATTTAATGCCTGTCACAGCAATGCCACTGTAATGAAACTGTTTGCTGCTACACTTCATTTTTCTACACTTTAATAAAATCTTTCAGTGACAGTTACAACAGGACTGAACCGTACGGGAAAATAACTGTGACTGTTATACAGATACTTGAATTAGATTTCTGTAAAAATGTAAGGGAAAAATCATATAAAAACAATGATGCTCTTCTGTAGCACGACAATACTTCACTTTTATTGCACTGGGCTTTGTTTTGATAAGATTTTGATGAACTGTTCAGCCCAAGTTGGCTGTTGACAAAAGCAAAAGCAACCGTTTAAAAAATGCCTTTTCATGTGCTGCGTTAAAAAAAAAAAAAAAAAAGCCCACACAATATTTAAGTCCTTTAGGGATAAGTGGGATGCTTAGGTTGTGAGCACAGCAAAAGTGCAAAATAAATTACATTGGAATCTCGCCAAAAGGGCAAACTACTAAAGTATATACGGCACAACATACAAACGCAGGCTGGTATGTTTATGCTGGGTATGCTAGTCACTTTACTGATGTGCCTGCTGGACACACATGTGACAAGGGCTGAAGCTAAAGCATGAGAGTCCAATTACATGCAAATAGCTACACTGTCAAGACCATCAGCGGGGATGAGTGAAAATAAAAAGCGGCTCTTCAAATGCTATCTACTTTTATTGACAATCAAACGCTGGTCCAGAACTACTATTAAGCTGTTCGCTTTTGAACAGACATGTGGCATGGCTACTTCGCCAGAAGGGCCCCTGCTGTTATTAGCACTCAAAATGAAGGAAGATGACGAACTGTAATGGTGCCATTTCTGTTGACAGTCTTCTCTAAAACAGGAAATCCTGACATGCTGTAATAGCTGAGCATCAAGCCAAAGAGACCAAACTGTGCCAGCAACTAGAAACACTAGTTCTTTCAAGGCAGCTGCTAACAAAAAATAAAAATTAAAAAAAAAAAAAAAAAAAACCAGCATAGTAGACTATTCTCTGGGTGTTTTTAGTAAGATGGAGAGGGGGGGGGATGCTGGGGCAGATTGAATTTCTTGCTACAGAATTCTCATCTGCAATCGTCAGCAGCACTTCTTCTAGTCCATCTGTGGACGAGTGTCTGATTACTGATGAAAGAAAACAGCTGAGAATAAGAGACATTTTCAAGTAGTGACAAAAACAAGCTTCGGGACCTATTTATTCATTCTGAGGAATACGTTTTGATCCAGACAGCATCAAGCATCATTTCGGCGAAACTGGCAATAACAGAACTTGATTTTACTAAGTGAATCAGTGCAAATGACTGTGCCGTGGTTCTGAAAGGCGGGATGTGAATGCAGAAATAATACCATCTCTGTCCTACAGGCTTTGAGTGTAGGGTCTGTGAACAAACTCATAACACTCTAATGGTATTTAATTCCAGAGAGATTTCAGAGCCCCTTCCATCAAGTTAAAAGTCAGAAATAATGAGCCCTCTACAATCAATGAATATGACTGAAGGAAGAGAGAGAGAACAGTGCACCACTCACTGCAAGCACTAATACACATCAGGCACCACGCCAGCCCCTGCCTTGCCAGCAAATATCTGCTTAAATGGTGACTCTCATCCTGCGCACCGGAAATTCAATTTGTTCCGTAAGCTGGGGATGAAAAAGCAATTATTCACAGTCACCTCTTTTCACGATCTGTTTCTTTAAGATATCTCCCTTCTTTCCCCATTAACAAATAAACCTGCAGATTAGTGCAATGTGTGGCTGTTCACAGGGGCAGCAAGTTGCAGAACTAAGATCAGGCTGACTAAAAAGCCTGTCAATCCGTTTGAAAGATGGAAGTCAGGTTCGGCAAGACAAGACGCCACCCCCACCCCCCCCACCCCACCCCTCCCGCCATCATCCCAATGGGACATGGGTAAAAGCCACTAGATAATGGCTTGATAGCTGGATGTCACTTTGCTGCATGGGGGAAAGAAGTTGGTGCATGTCAGCAGACTTCTTTTATTCCAATTACACTACACAGAGCGCTCTAAAACCAAGCTCCCCTACCCGATCAGTGAGAAGTGCTGTCAAGGGAGCCCACTGAGCTGAGACTCCAATTTACACTTGGGGTATTAGGTGGGACCCTAGCGTGACTGTGCAAAGTACCACGGTGATGCTTCACATGTTCTCCGTTTCTCAAACACACACTTGGACGAGTTGGCGGATCTGGCGGGCCAGAGACGAGCTCATGTTTGAGACATAAACCTTGTTTTTCTTAAAATGTCGCAGGAAGACCACCTGTTGATTGAGAGATGTGGAGGAGGGGGGGTGGGGACAGTCTGTCAGCGTAATTGGCTCCCTTCCTTTTTCGGATAGAATAAACAGTCTATGCTGTTAGCTGAAAGATGAAAGGCTAAGAAAGACACTAGCATAAGTATAGGGGGAACAAACGGGGATGGGGGATAAGCCCCGGAATTTAGAGTTATCCATCTGAGAAGGGCAGTGTGACACCATGAGCCTGAGAACAGACCTGTGGATCTGAAGGAGACTCATGGCTGGTCACCCATGACTGACTTCCTCCTTCCTCTATACCTTAAATCCAACTCGGCAAAAAACTTTCAATGGTAGACATCTAATTAACCAGATGGGAGCTCTGTGTTTGGAAGCTATAGAAAAGAATGGAGGACAAAGTAATGGATTAATGCCAAGTAGAGAATGCCTCTGAAATGAGCACCATCCACGCTGCCTTTGACGGTGCATGGCAGCAAGGAAATGGAAGAATGGCTTGAGCTACCTCAGCTGTCTGACTAACGATAACAGTTAGCCTTCTTTGCAGTTTCTAAGACCGTTCTGTGAGACGTACACCGGTTTGCTCTTTGTGCTTTCTGCATATTACTGTAATTCAAGTGCTTCAAAATCCCATAGAACTCAAAGAGTGACCAATCAAGAATACAGACACGGACAACAGCTGTTTCCTTTACTGCAGGGAGGGGCAAACACTCCAAAAGCATCATCTACACAACATCCATACGGACCTGAATAAAACAAAAACCAAAAGCATATTGGTCACATTTTTAGATTATGGCTCCTCTTTTTCATAATCACTGTCTAATTACGGAGTTCGAAAGTGACAATTCGCCACAGCTGGTTGTTTTGCAACCGATAAACTTATATTTTAGTGTTTTTTTTTTTACTGGTTGTATCTGGAGGCTGTTTGGATTTGCTAAAAATGTTTAGCCCCGTAGCTTTATAACATTATATGGAAAGTACATAAAGCACACATCAATACTCATTCTGCTTATTCTTTTTTCCTATGTTGTGTAACCAAGGATATTTAGAAGTCAGGTGATAACGTTTTAATTAATTTCTGTTTTTAAGTGTTGAAATCTGCTGAATTCAGACTGTTGATCACAATCAAAGAATTAATCAAAGCTGCTTTTTAAAACCATGTTTCTCCCTTGAGACTATTATTATTGCCGTCACATAATTACTTTGTCTCAAACACACACACACACACACACACACACACACACACACACACACACACACACACACACACACACACACACA
>JAPTYQ010000017.1:20072916-20090856 GCA_029814465.1 Ostorhinchus cyanosoma | reverse complement strand
ACACACACACACACACACACACACACACACACACACACACACACACACACACACACACACACAGACACACACACACAGACAAAAAAGCTTTTGAGACTAAATGGCCCCAGGAGACAAGTATCCCAACTGCTGCGCTAGCAAGTATTAAATAAATAAATCAATTCTGTGACACTGATGGACAATTCAACAGCACACTCTTGTAATGCCTTTGGGTAGGATAGTGAATCGGTACCTCTGATTCACTGATTTCTTTATTTAATAATTCCCATTACTGAATCGCTGCATGACAACAAAAAGTCACACCATGTGGAGAAAAAAAAAAAAAAAAAAAACTCAGTCAGTGTCCTGTACAATTTTGTAGATCAAAAACTGGAGGAACAATGAAAGCTTTTAAAGACTTCTGACAATGACACCTGAGATTTACAGCTCAGGCATAAATCCTTCTTGAAGCCCAACAATAGCACAACGATGCACGTTCAAGTCTCATAAATGAAAACCATTGTAATAATCCGAAAATGACAGCATAATAGCGGTTTAGGAGTCAAGTCACCCTAATTTGAGTTCGAACTTTTCTTTGTGTTCATTTTGCAAGCGATACACTTTGCACGACGCACTGTCCGACTCTACTTTCCATCGTCCTGGTTCATTGGAATCGACTGGACTTACTGCCTCAATCTTGTAACATTAATGAAGTATTGATCTTCCCTGTTCTCATCACCTGCGACTGATGGGGAGGAGCTTTGACTTGGCGGTAGCGCCGTGATTCTAAAAACAAACACTTAAACCTTTTCAAGATTTTACAGTTAATTTTGAAAGTTAACCTGTTCTGTCCTGTTTTATCACTTAGTATTGTACTCCTGTTTGATGCACTGACTAAAAGGCTGCTTTTCTTACTTTTGGGGAGTAGTTTAGGCCTGTGTAACTCAAATCAAGATGTATACTTTGTTTTCTTTTTGTTGGCAGACATCATACGATGTTGTTCCAAAAACTTGACTGACAGTGGAACATTTGACTTCACATGGAGCTTTGATTGTTCTGTTCCAAGCTTAAGTATTCCGTTTTATTTACATAGTGCCAAATCAGAGCGCTCAGTAATCTCAAATAACTTAACATAATAGTGTCAAGACCTTGCAACATTTTACAGAAAAAAAACAACAAATGCCAGGAAAGCAAGCACTTCAGTGGAAGATACCCAAGAGAGAACCAGGCTCAGGTGGGTGGGTCGAAAGGGGAGCGAGAAAGGAAAACAGATACAGCAGCAAACGCACTCCAACAAGGCAGGCTGGAGGGGAGGGCCATCACACCAGAAGGACATAGACAATGAATTTAAAAACTACAGTTCTCCAACTGCACAACTCCCATAAGATTTTTTTTAAAATAGAATCATTTCACTGATCTGTGAATAACACCATACAAAGGGAAAAAAAAATCCAATTGCTTGATATCTAAAACTAAATGAATCATTTGAACTAGTCTTCAGATGTAAGAGGAAAGCAATAAAAACATAGCTACTCTTGGACATAATGAAAATGTGCAGTGGCTGAGGGTTGATATGAAGTAAATGATAGGCTTTTAATTGAATAACTACTTTTAATATGAAATATAAATGCTCTGTTGAGCAAGAAATTCCATTACTAAAAATATTGCAAGCAGAGAAGGTCATTGCATCTAGGTATTCTTTAACAAACATAAATATAATGTCTCACTCTGGTCATTCCTTTCAAATGAATAAATAATAATATTTATATAAACATTTTATATAGCGCTTTTCTATGAATGCATGATTCTCTCTCTGGTGGTGGTAAACTACATATGTAACCACAGCTGTCCAGGGGCAGGCTGACTGAAGCATGGCTGCCAGTTCGCTCCTATGGCCTCTCCAGCCACCACCAAACATTCACACACATTCATACACCAGTGTGAGTAGCAGCACTGGAGGCAAGGAGGGTTAAGTGTCTTGCCCAAGGACACAACGGACAGACTAGGACAGAGCAGGATTCGAAATGCCAACCCTTCGGCTAATGGACTCCACCTCCTGAACCACACCGCCACCCGCCACCCACCCCACCCCCCAATTGTATGATTCTCATTTCACAGACAGCAGAAGAACAGCCAACATCTGCTTGGGTCTGCAAGGAACCAGAATATACACTAGTATAGGGCGTTTACAGCCACCTGTGCTTTTCATTTCCACACAGCCTTCAGCATCTGTTTCGGAAAATGACAAGAATTCATAGGGGTTCTCAGAAAGAGTCTAACTGAAGTATGCATATGTAAGGTAAATGGAGATCTCTGAGTCCATCTTCACTGACAATGTGCACTTTTTTATTTTATCACAGTAGAGTGAACAACAGAAAAATAGTATTCGCTTTACATGGCAATCCATCAGGAATTAGCATTTTTACCGGCGTTGTGCTTTGCCAACTTTGTGTTTTGGTGAGTGACATTCTATCCTTTTCTTTTACTCGAACCCCTTCATGTCCAGGCCAAAGGGAAATGAATGTAAGATCTGCATTTTTTTCATGCTGGGCCGGAGTTGGTTTGAAGGCTGCCTTAGGGAGTATGCAAAGATGGGGTAGAAAGCATGTGAAAGACTGTTAGAGAAAAAGAGCCAGAAAGGCTGTCTTGGTGAAATGGCCTCGGGGTGTCTCGCTCAGAAAAAGCCGTCAGAAGCTTTTTGCCACAGCTGTTTGTCACCTGATGTGACACTTCACACTGATACTTAATGAAACGTCCAGATCAATAAATGATCCTATTCTCGCTTCTGGAAATGAGGGAGATCAGTCACTTCATTCAATTGCTTTGTCACTTTATGCTCAGTTCCCTCCTTTGGTCCCTTTTTTTTTTTTTTTTACTTTCGCTCTCATAATGGCCTTTCATACCTGCAATACCATAAAGCAAGCATCTCTTTACACAAGATCTACCAGCTATTCATAGAAATATCTAACTGTCTTTCATTAAGAATAAAATACTGATATGAAGTGGACACACCATTTTCAAAGTAAGTGCAGATTCAAGGCTATATCGTATAAAAAGTTAGCACCATACTGAAATTAATATTTTAATAGTTGAACAGGAACTTACATGATAGAATTAATTCTTTCCCAAGCCATTGACTTTCTGAGGCCTTGCCTGGTTGCCTAGTAACCTTATGACAATAACAAGGCTCCTTAGTAGTAACATAGGAAGAACATTTCCAGTAGACTGATTTTCTTAACCCATGCTCTTATTAAATATTGTGCCTCATATATCAGTACAATCATAGTATGGTGCCAAAAATCTAAATCCCAAAACTCAGGTGCAATGAAAGCTGTCAGACATTCATCGACAGACCGCTGCACGATGATGGAGATCCAAGTACTGACGCCAAAATAACTGTTAATTTTAGGATAAATTAACACGTCAATCTTCACCCTGTTTCAGATATCTGCCACTTTGTTTTTTTGTTTTTTAAAACGCTGACATATCAGATCTCTTTTTTGCCCTTTATAAATCACCCTAATGACTCTAAATCAACAGTAAGAGACACAACATGCTGGTCTTTTAATCATTTCTGACATATCAATACTAGTATACAGAGAAACAGAATTAAGCGCGATTAATGATAATTTATTCACTGCGTCTAACTTCTATGTAGAAGTCAGATACATTTTGCATAATCGTGTTTATATTCTTCAAAAACAGGCGGATTGAACTAGCACCATTTTCCACTGTTGGTACTGGTGGTCTTTTGATGACGTTGAATCCCCTTCAAAGCTTGTACTGATGCCTTTCATTATCAGCATGTTTCGTTGTATATTTCAATAATGCACTAGGTATATTTATGGTGTATATATTTTGTGCCATGTTTATTTATGTGTTCTGGTTTTCAATGCCAGTACAAAGCCCTTCCTCTTCATTAGGTATACTATGTGTCTGAATAAATGATTGTTAGGCTTATTCCTGAGGTTTCATGATGGAAAACATACATGCAGCAAATGCACCAGTGGCTGCGACAACAGTTGAAGATGTCAGCCTGACCTGACACCCCTTCCTCTGCCTACACACACAAACACACACACACTTGCACTCAAGAACATACAAAGCAGGGAATGAAAGTCTTCTGAGGTGAAGGTCTGTCACCTCCAGCAAAAAGCATGCATGGAGACAAGAAGTGGGCTGGATTGAGGGGTAAAGGCGCATTTTGCTTGATAGAGTATGCGAGTGAGAGAAAGTGACAATGTGCCGAGCCACAATCCTTTTTCAAAATCGAGGTTGTGAAGTCGTAAATCAACAACCCTCTGACTGGAAAGTTGGTGAATATTGCACTTATTAGGCAAGAAATCTTCAGAGAAAGCTATTGAAAAGATTTTTCACTAACATAATGCCCACATGAAAATGTCATGTCCACCTTCCAAAGAGAACGCGAACTGAAGGTCTATAGGAGAGAGTGTTTCATAGTCACCCCAGAGCCTATGACGGTGAATTACAAAGAATACAATGAGAAAAAAGAAAGCTCTTATCACATATTAACTCGGCACGAACAGGGAGCCATCAATAACTGACATGTCAGTAAGAAGAGAGTTTGGCGAACAACAATGAAGCAAGCAGAGGTCTGACTACAGCACCGGCGAGCTGATGAGTTACACAACTGCCTTTGACTTTCCTGACATGACTTAATGAGTGGGTAGCTTGAAAGGGCCAGCTCTGTTAAGACAAAATGCATCTCATCTCTGGCTCTAATGGAGATGTGGCTATTAGCTTGGATCAGTGCCATTCTAGGAGTAATTTGATGTAATTAAACAGCAAGCCTGCGCACATTCCTATTCTCATCATGGTCTAATGTGACTCCAGTCGCTTCCTGTGCCTGTCCTTAAAAAGTCTGCACAGGCATGAGCAGGGACAGTGGAGTCAAATGCGTACTTAGAAAAACTAACCACCACCTTTGGTAAAGACGACGTGTAATGCGTTAAGTGTGAATAACCCAAAATAGTACTTAAACATTTTAGATCAGTAGATGGTGTGACTGTGTCTTTATGGGTTAAGGCCTGTTGATCCACTAATCCTATCAATACATGTAAATAATTGGTGTAAAATGCGGTTTCTCATCTTTTCACGGTCATCACATATGGACGTTCAGAGGCTCCGTGGTGAACGTGGGAACACCGTCATCTTCTACAACAGTCAAATTCATTGCGCGGCTCGTCAAGCTTTAATTGTCAGCTCGCGTGGTAACTTATAACAATAAAAAAATCAAAAAAGATCTTAACTAAAAATGTACTGGCTGTATTGCTTCTCCTTTTTACGAGTAGGAATGCTCATTTTTGGGGGTGATTTGATATATTGTCGTAAAAATGGCTCCTCCCTCGACTTTCACTAATCTACAACATTGATTCACCTGTAAAAATCATGGAGTGTGATAAATGACAGTAAATGGGGATGCTTGGTTTATGTTCAGTTAATGATATATTTTGCTTTTTCTTCAGTGTTCTCCGATTCTGATATAATAACCTTTGAATTTACTCTGAAATTTTATGAACCTCTACATCTGATCAGTAAATTAAATATAGAAAAATACCTGATTTTCACTAAAGATAAAATAAAAGTGGGTAATATTGCAACAAATTGTGATACATCAGTGAAGAAAAGGTAAATATAGAGAAAAATTCATTTGGGAACTGCCACAAAAGTAGCACTGAGTCATTATGGGTTAAGTGAAAAGACTAACTTGTCAAGAATGTGAGAGAAAATCGGTTCTAAAGAAGCAAGAAATGAAAGTAAAAAACCTTATGGGTTTTAATCTCTAATCATGATACAGAAGGTGGTTATGTCATAAAAAAAAAAAAGTACAGATCCCAGTTCACCTGCAGTCATGATGGGTTTGAAATGTGGCTAAATTCCAAAAGACAATCTGGACTTCATCAACCAATCGATAAGTCATTCCAACTAATCAAGCACTAATGTATCATGTTTGTGCAACTGTTCCAGTCAATTACAACTTATCAGAACCCGGCAGAGGGTGAATACTCCCCATTACCCTGTCTGGCATTTACTGGCTTCTAATGTTTACCAAAATGGACTAATCGACTGCTCTATGGCAAAAAACAATGAGAAAAAGCCCAGGAGGCATTGTATAATTTTCTGTTTGTAGTACAGGCTTAATGCTGAGACGCTGTGCTGCACTTTAGGGGTGGAGAGTAATTGAGGGGAAAAAAAAAACAGTGACACCCTTTATCATAAAAAACACAGCACTAGATCCAATTTAATTGAAATGGCATTCCAGCCGGTCCGTGTGCAAATGTAAAACCCGTGTTCCACGATGGACGACTGATTTGAGACCGATTGTGTTGTATCTGGCCATTTCAAAACAATGAAAGGCGGCCATTTTATTGACGGGTCAATAAGCAAAGATTCAGGCATTTGGACACAGTACGAAGCTTGTTGAGTTTCATCTATCCTCGAGATCAGTTAAAAAAACTAATCACTGCTTCACGGTTCTACAGTAGGGCTCAGCTAATGACTTTTCATCCATGTTTGTGCAGCCTCTTGATATATGTAAAAGACTTGGAAAGAATTCCGTAAGTGTATTGAGTAGGAGTGTAAGAAAATATTGGTTCCATGATATTTCATTTCATGATCGATATTTAAAAATAATGTATCAATATTTTTAGCTATTTATTCTACGCAGACACGGTGGGGGTTCATTGTTCTTTTTTGTCTATATTTTTGGGGGAATGTTAAACTGTATTTTTTTGTATTGGTAAAACCAGATGTTAAAACTTTATTCATCTGTAAAAAAAGAAAAAAAAATCTAAGTTGTAACAGGGGAAAATTTTGTGATCTAGAATTAGATCCTGTTGTGATCAAATAATAATTTGTTTAGTATTTTGTGCATATTTCTAGTGTCATTCTTTTTATCCAGGAAAAAAAATCTTTAAAAAAACGAAAAACTGCCATGTTGACTGGATCGTGATATATTGTATGGTGATCCTAGTGTTGCAATTTGTATCGTATCACCAGATTCTTGCCAAGACACACCTCTAGTATTGATCATATTGCAGTGAGATTTGCGATAAAATTTTCAAAGCTGAATAAATTTGTTTAAGGCATTCCTGAGGTATCACATTTATAAAGATGGTGCAAAATGATGGACAGATATTCCTCTTGAAAAAAAAAAAAATCAAAAACACAAGCCTGCAGCCACGGTTGTCATTATCAAGCTGGGGATGTGGGGATTCAAAAAAAAAAAAAAAAAAAAAACTTTCAGAAGGCTACTCACTATAAAAATCATGGTACTGGAAGTGTTTCACATCTCATTCCAGCCATAATCCTGGAACTGTTATAGGACACTTTGCCAAACCTCCTATAAGCGGCAGTCATATGTTATCATACTTGAGCATTGTGGGAATTTTAACTGTGTGAAATTCAAATGCCTCCCTCACTTGTTCACTCTCTTCACGTCACCTCTCTCTTCCTTCACATCCTTGGGCAGCACAGCTTGTACTCATTGGGCATGCACAGAGGCAATGAGCAGCAACGCTCAATCATTCCAGTGCAACTCTCCGGGCTCATTCTCTCAGGCAGAAATGTAAGCTGTTTACAAAAACATTATATGTACTTATTTACATTGTACAGAAATGGAAAGGGGAAATACCACCATTTACTGAAGTCAACTGGGGATACTTAGCACACCTATGCATGGTGACAAGCTTACGGTGAAAAAGGGGGGAAAAAAATACCCTCAAATAAAATAACTCTTCAGAGACATCGACACTGATGTCAGCTCATCTACACCCTAAAACAATAAGTAGAAGCAAGAGGCATCATGGATAATTTTACATTCATTTCACGCTTGGTGCCACAATGATCCAAGAGGCATCTGTGCCCACAAAATGGCAGCTTACGCTCGGCGCTTATTCGCCTAGGGCTTTGCATGCTTTCCTTGGATTTTATTAGTGAAGTGCCACAGGGTGTCAGAGTGTGCAACTCAATATTGTGTGTGACTAGTAGCAAAAAGCAGCTTGGGGAATCAAGTGGCCAGTTAAAAAAAAATGTCAATACTCACTTTGACATCTCAGTTTAGGCCCAGACGCTTTCACTCCAGCTGTTGACCACTACACTATTATACCTCTAATCTTCATACAGCGTCTATGAAAAATAACTTTTATATGATAATACTCCATACTATAAGACTGTACACAGAATTAACTGTAACTTCTGTCATTTTTATGTTTTGACAATAGGAAATCTGATGGCAATTTCTCGTCGATTTTTATCTACTGGAGTAAAAATGTTACACTTACAGCAAACCACATTGAAAGCCTTTTAAATAAATGAAGAGAAAAAATAAACAAGGAAAAACAGCAAAGAAAGAAAGTGTTACTTTAACCTTCCAGGAGTTTGAGAGTTTTCTCAGGTCACTCAAATTGAAAGCACAGCTTGTATTGAGCTTTCAATAGCCACATGCGAGTCTACATGTCACTTCTTCTCGATTCACTCATTCTGTCGAATACAGCGCAGCAAAAGAATGACACATTGTAGAAGTAACTATGGCAATATTGGCTGATAGCTGCTGTAGGTAAAGGAATACTTAGGAGGCTCGATGGATGCCCACCAGTATGGGAAACAAAGTTTAACTGCTACTTATGATTTTCATGATCCAGTTAGTTCGTATAAACTGTTTACAAACCATTTCAAGACCCTGATTAAAATACTATTAGAACTGTCTTCGATGCAGCTTTGTTTCTGAAAGCCATAGCTACCCTATTAACCTAATTTAATGTGCACTGTGGCAATCACAGGCCATGCGCCTGATGTCCTTTTGTCCTGAGCAAAAATCCAGGCCATCTTTTCATACAGTAACTACTTTCCCAGAGGTAAAACAAAAAAAGGAGGGAAGGAAGGAAGGAAGGAAGCAGCAGTGTTTATTATGCCTTTCTATATCCTATCAAGGTCTTATGATGGATTGACATTTGCAATGCAGAGAATAGGGTATTTTTTACTGTTCGTGTGCAATATAAGGCAGGGCATCGACAAGACACAGCAGTGTTCCATCTAAATGAATACAGACTGTGGCTATTGTGTATGTTTGTTGCCTTGGGCATGCTATTCAGTGACGTGGAGGACACATTATGTTGGGCCTGTAACATTCTTTTATTTAGCAGCAATTCAACAACTAGATGTCTCACCAAGGAAAAACTAAATAATTATCAGACTCATGTTTACTTGAGCAAGCTACAGTGTGTGCCTTCCCTCTAACCGGCTGTGAGAAACGGGCATCTGATTTTGTTGCCTGTGTCTGAATGACACAGAACAACTGAGAGGAGACTTAATTATAAATGAGAGGAAGACACTGTATGTGAACCAAATCCTACTGGTGATGCACTACAAATGAACCCAGGTCTGTGGCCCAGGTAATGGGCCTTGGGGTTCGTGCTTCAGCTGGGATGCAGTGCGGAGTAGAAAGGGGGGGTGGGGACATGGACCATGAGTGAGAGTGAGCAGTGAAACCATGACAGAGCTGTCCGTGCAGTCTAATGGAAACCACATCCTTCTTCCTGTTTTCTTGTGCATTAAGGTCTCCTGTCTTCCAATCCCTGATTGACCTGGCAGCTGTGGCAGCTGCCCCAGCCATCTAAATCTCAACCAGGCTTATTTGCGGCCACTGCTTTTAACACCTGATTCAGAAATATCTTTAGCCTTCAAATAGCCTTTTGCAGGACTTTCTCCACAGTTACAAACAGTGCATTTCATCCCTGCCACCACTCTCAGTTATATCTGAATGTCACAGACAATTCGCGGCTCTAGGCACATGGAATTGAGGGATGGGAGGAGAGAGAGAGCGAGCTGGCCCAGATAAAAGAACACTATGGAACCACAGATACCAAAACAGCCCCAGATAGGATTTCCCCCCCTGCAGGTAATGATCTAGGATAACTTTAACCTTCAAGTGTCCTAACCCTCCGCAGAGGCAGAGGGGAATGGCAACAACCCTAAAATGACCTGGCTACACCGCATCCGATTTCTTCAACAGAGTATTGCTTCGGTAATGGCACAAAAAATGTCATCCCCTCCTGCACTCATGCTTTGGTTGTGAAGCTGTGTTATATCTCGTGACATAACTGATCAATTAGCCTAATAGCTGCCGTGCTGAGGTGCTCCAGGTGAGAACTGGAATGCCGATGTCACAAATTAATCACCTGAGTTAGCCTAATTAATTAAGCCTCTGGTGGAGGCTGATAACGACTCTCCCAGGAGCCTCTAAATTGGTGGTCCGCATCTGTGACATTTGGGTTTTCAGATAAAGACTGTAGCTAAAAGAAGCATATGCATGCCCCATACTCCAATCAGACGCAGTGACGCCTTTTAACAGACTTGCTTTCTGAAAAGAAAAGTGAAAGCTTGCTTACACCGGGGATGATGGGAGAAGGGGCATGCATGTGGAGAGTCACTGAGCAGAGGTGAAAACTTTAATACATGAAATATTTAATGTAATTCAGCCCGCGCAAATTGGAGCTTCTGCTAGTAGGATGATAGCTGCCTTATATGAACGAGGCCGCTGGAGGTGAACATGATTCATTTAGTAGACCTGTATCATATGCACATCTGATGTCTGACCTGGGTAAGAGAGAAAAATGAGATTCAAGTTTATTTATATACTGAACTCTATAAGGGCTAAGTGGTTGTTAATATTTAGATTTTCTAAATTGTAAGCTTTTATCTTTACTTGATTGTAAAGCTTACTAAATAAATGTTAGGTTACCTTATGATTAAATGCGTAATAGATTCATAATTACAAAGAATCATTTAATTATAGCTCTATTCATTCAATTACAGTCGGTTTTCTTGAGCCACCTGTTTAAGAATCCACATATAAGTGCAAAGGTCCACCACACGGCTGACAAATAAAAGTAGCTTAACATATATGTAGGTCCTCTTTAGAGATGCCTAATAAGCACGACTACTGTAAAAATAAATAAATAAATCAGAAAACAATGATAGAAAGCACAGATTTGAGCTCCAGTCTTTGCTGTAAGGTGAAACATAACGCCACTTCTTCGTCCCATGGAAGTTTTATGAGTCTGTCCTGGCCTAAATTATTTTGGGGGAAAAGCCTCCATTAATTTTAAACGTTGCCTCCGTACAATTAAGCTTCTTTTTGTGACCTAGCAGTGAAAGACGTGATGAATTGCACTGAGCTGAGGACATACAGAGTCCAGAGCCGCACTGTATTTATGATCACCAACAGGGGCCCTCATCTCTCAGGAGGAGACCATCTCCCCAGGAAAAGGAATGGTTTGCTCACACAGCAGGGGTTCCATTAGGGACGCTCTCATGAGAGACAAGCACCACCTTGTGTTAAACCATTGTACTACACACACACACACACGGAAAAATCCAATGGAGGTATTTTTCAAGATTCTGGCAGTTTGACCACATTTTTCTGTGTGACTTTATACACATTTTGGATCTTATTCTACTATTGGAGGTAGACATAACATTAAAACATCTTCCTTTCACCACGTTTATAATGAGGGCTGTTTTTGCCCGACTATACATAACCATACTGTTTACAAATGTGTCCAGAATGTAAACAGTATTAATTGAGCAAACTGTAACACAGGGAAGAGAGGGAATAAAAATAAACAGATGCATACTGTATAGCATATGAAAAGCAGAACGCCAGTTCATCCAGTGCAACAACCTGCACTAACTTCTGGCTCAACAGATGGACTATTATTATGTTCCCGAGTTTACTGGCTTTGGATGAGAAATGTTATATTTCTTTCCTGAAGAAGAACAAATCGATGCGCTGTGTCTCATGATGACTCTTTTAGCTCATTTCACAATTTTCCAGCTGGAAGCTATAGGGCATTTTTTGAATTACATGTAAAACTGGCTTCTCATTCATCCAGGTAACAGCCTCATTAGTCTGCCCCCTACCCATCCGTAGCCCTCCCTTCACCCCTAAGGCACCTGCCGTTTGCCACAGGTGGGCATGTAATTGCTCTGTGGCGTGGTCATGTTCTGAGTAGTTAGGAGAGAGCAGCCTCACTAATGAGGCTGCTTACTGTGTTGTGTCTCCACTGCTGAGAAATCTATGTATCTGTGTGTGTACCAGGCAGGTGTGTGGCATCACATACATCTGGTTTATGGTTATAATACAACACAGCTGCTTGCCGCTTTGAGACAGAAAAAACGCATTTCAAAATCGTGGCTCAAAGTTTGACAGTGTGACTGAAACAGAAATGTTGTTGAAATATTTTCTTCCACTTAAGCCAGAGATGTAAGCTACAATGCTTTTTTTTTTTTTCAAAAACGCATCTGTTCATATCTGTTCATTCTGTATCAGTTGAACTCATTACTGCTGTATTGTAACTTTTCACCATTGTGCCTGATATGTCTATCAAAGCTATTCTTTACCAGCATGTGTTTCCTGTCCCAATAATGAACTCGGCACTACTGTCAAAACACATACAATGTGATCAAAAGGTGAGTTTAGAGGCGCGTGATGTAAATTCAGGCGTGATCAAACTGTAGCTCAGCTCAAATTTTGGGTAGGCATATTATACTGGGGTGTAATGAAAAAGAGACAGCGCTGGAGTACTCACTAGTGGTGCACTGTTTTTCAGTGGCCTCGCCCTGAGTGCTGCTCCTGGCCTGCTCCTCTCCTGCAGGGTGGTGCTTTCTGGTTGCCACGGCGCCTGGAGCTGCCGTCAGCTGAGCCGGCGTCTGGAGGTCTGCACATCCCACAGAGGATCAGTTACTGACAACAGACAATACTTTGGGTGTGTGCATGTGCAATCGTATGTGTGAAGGGGCTCCTGAAACATGATGTCAGGACGAAGCCGGTTAGTGTGCATGTTTTTGTGTTTGTTTGTGTACTGTGTGATCAACTGGCCTGATCAAACCTGTCCGATCAGACGTCTCACAAACTACTACTATCAGCACTCGGCTGAGATGATGGCAGATGCTGAATATTAGGAATTATAGACTTTAAGGAGGAAGAAGAGTTAAAACATCACACCTAGAATCACCTGATGGTTACGGCTGGGTTCATGTTCAGTTTCAGATTTAGAGGCTAATTAATTTAATCCAGCTTTATTTAAGTATTCTCTACTTGGACTTATGTTCAGATCAGCAGTTCAACAGTTTCTGATTAATTAAAAGTTCTTTCAGGGGTACATGGGTTTTATTGCATAATCTACAAGGATAAGATCTGTAAACTTGAAATGAAAACAGTGCAGACAGCAAGTATTCTCTTAGGCAGTTCTAATCAATACGTTCATCTGTGTCCTTGTATAATAAATGTTAATATATAATATGATAGTACTGGTGCACTGACCTGTGGTTCCCCGCAGCTCATATTAATACCGTTATCAAGCGACTGAAGTTAGTAAATGAGTCTGTTCTGTTTGTAACTTCCTGTCCCGTCATGCTCAAATTTTCGATTTTATTTGTAGAGTCCTATATCACAACAAGGTCACCTCACAGGGCTTTACAGAAATAGTTGGATAAAAAAACTAACTCCAAAAACACAGTGGGAAAAGAGAAACCTCAGGGAGAACCACGGTGAAGGAGAAATCCACTCCCATGGACATCCATATTGCACTTCTGGTCGACCAAGCAACGTGACTGAAAGGCTATTGTACTCCAAACTGACAAAAAATCTCCCAAAAATATTGGTCCTATCAACTTGCCAAGATACTGAATGTGGATATGGGACAATTCCTCAACTGCAGATACCAAATTGGCCAGTTAAAACCCATCTCATTTTCTCAGAACTGTGCAGATACGCATGCAGACGCTCCGAGACCTTCCAGTATTATGACATCGATATAACATCTGATGATTGAAAATCTATCATTTTTATCAAGTGTTATTGCTTATTTCATTCACACCCCTTCTGGCAAGCTTTTTTGTTGTTTGGTTCATGTTTGGTCTTCATTCACACGGCACAAATGCAGGCAGGAAATTAAAAAAAAAAAAACATGGAGGAGAGTGAATGTGACAGAACAGGGTTAGAACCGCCAAGATAAAAAAAAAAAATGAAAGAGAGAGAAACTTGTAAGGGATATATCTGGTCTGTTCTGTAGTTTGCTGTGATGACTGGTCTACAACGTAATTTATAAACACCACTAACCTCTTTTATTACCTATGAAAGAATCATGTTAAACCTTATGTCAAAAAATATTCCAAACATAAAAGGGGGTTATATTTCAGTCTGTAAAATACACAGCATGATTCAATATCTGATAAACTGTTCTTTCCTTTTCTGATTTTACATCGATTTATTCCATGCTATTTTTTTGGGTTGAAATAAAATGGGCTATATGGTGATATCTATTGGCATCTACATATGATATGAAGTCTATCGGATTAAATAAGTGCTTTGATTATACAGGAAAGTCACAGATAAGTCAGGAGTTCCCAAACCAAAAAAGAAATGTAGCATCTCTGTAGGATCCAAACTTTCAAAAATGCATATTGTACTGCTTTAACATCTATGTTTTTTCTGAGTTGAAATGCGTCACAGGAGGAATATATGAACTAGTCGCCAACAAAATTACGTAGTAACGTACAGAAAAGTCACATGACAGATTTTCATTGTTAAAGTAGGGTTTTCTGAAAGTCTGTCCAGTTTGAACTCGTTTTATTGGACATGACTCCCCCTAGAGGACAGTTATGCCCGTCCTCTGCGCTTCCAATGGCTTTGTTGACACTAACATTCCTCAACTCTTCATTGGACTTTCAGTTCACCATCATCCACTGTAACTGTGTAATTTTGTACATATTTGGAAGTTTGATTTGTGTTTTTTGCATATTTTATGGTAGTTTTTATTCTATTCTATTTAGCTTTTATACATTTTATATTGAAAATTTCACCCTTTTATCTTGTCTCATGCTAGAACCACAGAGACCTGGGTAACTATATTTTTTCTTATCGTGTACTATTGATGGAATGACAATGAAGCAGAGTCTGATCCAGGGAATCATGAACCTTAGAGCCGGTGTTACTTCATCTAGAGGTCGGTTAAAGTTTTGAGCCCTGCATACAACAACAATAGGGAAGCCAATAAAATATGGGTGAGGGTTAAAAACCATCCTCTTTTCAGGTGTTTATGAGTAAACTCTTTTCAATCTTGTCTTTTAAATGCTTTTTTTTTATTATTATTTCTATGTCCTGCTTTACTGTCTTGTAATTTTAATATTTAATGTATGGTTTTAGTATAATTAATGTATTTATGTCATTCTGTGTATGCATTTCAAAATCACATTTTATCTCTGATGATTTTAATGTCTTTTACCCTTTTTCTGATTTTTAATGTCTTTTATTCTTCTGTGATTTTTTTTTATGCCTTTGTAAAGCACTTTGAGTTGCCCTTTGTATGACTAGTGCTATACAAATAAACTTGCCTTGCCCATTTTGAGATCCTAAGTAAGACGCCAAGTGTGACAGGACTAAAAAAAAATAGGAGTAGAGCATAGAGCTGCACGATATATCATTGGAGTATCGCAATGTATGTGTGCGCAATAGTCACATCGCAAATTCTGCGATGTAGGAGGCGAATGAACTCAACGTGTTCGCATCTAAGTTCAACCTGGGTACCCGACACACACTGCGTGCAGCGATCCACCAATCACAATCATTCTTAATCACTTTGTCGAAGCAGACCACACCCCCGCGCATGGACTGAGTCGCTGGTAACAACATTGAAAAATGAGCAACGAACAAGAGAAAAATCACCGAAAACGAAGACAGTGTCAAAAAGAAAAGCAACGTCAGTTATATGGAATGATTTCGGATGATACTGAAACGTGTTCTGTGTCGACGGTCGACAGTGTCTTACACCTGCCACCACAACGAGAAGTAGCACAAATAATCTGTTAAACCACTTCACTTCATGTCACACAGCTATTATATCCTCCCGAGTATTTTTTTCATATCATGATAAATATCGTAGGGTTAAAAAATCGCAATGTCAGTTTTTTCAAATATCCTGCAGCCCTAGTAGAGCACCAAGGCATACAATCTCCTAAAAATAAGAAATTTCACTCTGACTTCAAGTGATATTTAAGCTTTTCAACAAATTTTCATGGGTTTCTTTCATCTTATCAGGGGGGGAAATTCCCTCTCTGCGGAACACTGTTACAAGTGGACATCAGGCACTACTGGGCTAATTGACAGCTTTATAGCAGGACCTTGACTACAAGATGAAATATTTACACTGCTGTGTTCCTCCTCTCAGGCAGTTGACTTCTGCCTCTGCAATATTCATTTTGCATCCTGTTCTTTTAGTTGCGAAAAGAGAAAATCAAAAGCAGCTGAGCGACTTCTGAAAATTGCTTCCTCTTTGATAAGTTTCCTGTTTGACATGGGGGGAGTCAAGACTCCGTGGCTTGAGTCAGGAGTCAACGGGCCCTCAGGGGGTTGGGCTGTGCTCTCGGTGGATAATGTTCTAAAGGAGAAATCAGGTCTTCTTGTGCATTTCTCTCAATAGACTAATGATCTTAGAGAGATTTCAGAAAACTTTGCCAAAAAAACAAGGACATACCGGAGTCTGTCATGTTTGACTGGATGGAGATGGAATAAATTCAAAAACTAAGTGCAGGAAGGAATAGAAATGGGATAATAGTTTAAATAAACAAGGAGGGCACTTTGATGCACCAATGCCCCATAGTCCTGTAATTCAATCAAACTTTGAACGTTAAAAATTAGAATAAAAAGTCCTCTGCTGGAAGGTCTCCAAAATTGAACACGTTTGTCCCTGGCCCATGACCTCCCCAATAAATTGAATGAAAATCTGTTTGTTTTGTTTTTTTGCATAATCCCTCTGACAAACAAACAAAGACGAGCAATAACATTACCTCCCTGGCAGAGGAAGGGAAAACACTGAAGTATTTTCCTTTATCTTGAAACTATCCTCTTTATAACTCTGATAGGGCAGGAACAGCCTAAAGGGGTAAGGGCTCATTATTTTGTTTATAATGTGCTAAGATCAGTGATCAGTAATGGATGTCCGTCAGTCCTGGTTCCAACCTCAGCCTGTCCGTCCATGGGAGTAGATCTCTCCTTCGCTGTGGTTCTCCCTGAGGTTTCTCTTTTCCTACTGGGTTTTTTGGAATTTTTCCTTGCCGAGAAGGAGGGTCTAAGGACGGGGGATGCCCAGGACATTAATCCATTTGCTTCATCGACTGTTTGACTGTTGCTTCTTTTCATATTCAACCCGTTCTGTAAAGCCCTGTGAGGCGACCTTGTTGTGATATTGGGCTCTACAAATAAAACTGAACTGAATCAGTTACATATTTCATATCAAAGAGCCTGCTTACATGTATACCAATACTCCGATCATTATCCAAGTTCTAGAGCTTTCAGATTATTCAAGTGATCGTGCAAACAGTTTATTCTGATATGCTTTATCGGATAAAAGCAGTAATCTGATTATGAGAAATCAGAATTACACACCTGCATTTCTCCCCAATATTCTGATGTCTTCCTGTATGTACATATACAGGTTAGTCTGATTTATTTCATTCTTTTACAACAGTGCGTGTGTAAAAACAATTAAAATTGAAGAAAACAGAAATTACGTAGCCAAATGTGAGTGGAAGACAACAGGAAGATTGAGTCTACCACCACTATGTACGTATGTACTCCGAAAGAAATCTGATAATGGACTGCAGAGTCTAAACCAGAGTTTTTCCGATTGTCGCATTCCTCAAAGGGGTCATATTTTACTAAACCCACTTTTATTAGTCTATGGTTCATTTATTTGTGTATTTGAACCCTAATAGTTCATAAAGTGTGAATTTGAACCCTCCAGGTGCTGCAAAACTATCTTTATATTCATTTGGGCGAAAATCGAGTGGATTTCTACAACCGGGTTTAATTCCTGCTTAATTAGTTACGTCTATAACTCGTTACGTCACGACATTTGCACATATAAGGTCAAGACTTCT
>JAPTYQ010000017.1:20060363-20072816 GCA_029814465.1 Ostorhinchus cyanosoma | reverse complement strand
TTCTGGTGTCATTACTCAGAAATAGGGTTGAAGATGGACCTGTGGAGTTAAATTAATGAAGAATTCAGACCCAAGCATAGCAGTTACAGTTTATGTAGACCACAGGGAAGTGTTTTAAAATGTATAATTCCGTTTAAAAAAAAAAAGCAAAATAACATTCCTTTAAGTGCACGTAAATGTATTAGATCTGATTACTACCATTATCCAATTACTTCCGGTTATCTGACATTTATGGTTGTGTAAACAGGCTCAATGACTAATGTGATGAAATGACTCGTATATTAAAACATTGTTTATAGTATGAGAAAACCACAAATGCATTAATTACCTTATTCCTATTTGGATTCGTATAAAAACAAAACAATTTATAAGCCTTTAATATATGACTATTTCCGTGAAATGAAAACACTTGTGCCTAAACGTATAGTGTATAATTTAACTACAGTGTATATGCTACGTGAATACGTTAAATTCAGATTTATGGAGGGTCTGCTCAGCAGTGCTTGGGGCTGTTTGGGAAGTGTATGGATGCAGAGCACCGGGCAGACAGCTAGCACAGAAGGTAGTGTCTGGAACAGCAAAGCCTCGGGCACCACTCCTTTCTACACCACATACTGTGCACTAAAAAAACTGACTGCTCCATCAAGAGCTGCTACAGATTTCCCCCATCTAAAAGTCAAATTCTATTCTTTGAAATAACCTATCGAGCTTGTCTGTTAAACTCAGAAAGGGATAAAGCAAGGCATATGGAGTAGCTCAAGCTGATTATCCCAGGTAATTAAATAACAAGAAATAACACTTTAGCCTGTAAATACCTACATAGAAGGTTGTTTGTGTAAGTGCCAAAAAGTGCTAATTAATGATACAATTGGAATGGAGGTTTTTAGGATTCTTCAGGAGAGATTAAATTTTTAATAAGCCTTTCTCATGTGCGCGGTAACACAGATGAACTTTAATTTAAGCTTCACACAAGTACTGAGAATAAATTTAATGAAGGCTTTAAACATTCTTTCCAAGTTCCCCTGCTCTGATAAGAACGATTGTCTTACCTCCCTTTTTCCATGCCTCTTTGATCTCTTCACACATTCGGTCAAACTCAGGGTCCAGCTCAGAGGCAAATATAGCATGGGCTGTGTCCTTTAAACTGCAAGCTCGGTGCCTGATCACCTTGTCTGAGAAAGACAAAAAAAAAAAAGAAAAAGAGAGACTGTAATTTTCCATGTAGGTTGAAGGACACATCCTCAGCAACAAAGCGCTTCATAAATGCTATACATATATACAGCTCTGGAAAAAAATCAAGAGACCACTGCAATGTCCTTTAAAATCAGCATGTGTGCATGTACGACAGCCATTCCATTCTTGTGTCTGTTGAATTCCAACACAAGCACATCTTATTCTACTGAATAAACACCTGATCCATGTCTTATTTAAGAAGGAGAAGTATAAAAACAACAACTGTAGCCATCACTATCTTCTTACAATAGGCAAAAATAGTGCTATTAGTAACGTAAAAGTAACTGAAATCCCAAAATAACTATTGAAAACTACTGGACTTCTGCTCTGACGATGTACCCAAACTCTGAGGACTGGTTTTTCTATCAGGACGATGCTCCTGGACTCAGCTAGGTCCATAAAGGTGTGGATTGGACGACAGACCACCAGATGAAGACCCTGTCACGTCCAGCTCAATCTCCAGACCTGAACCCATTTTGAAAACTTCTGGAGGAAGATGGATGGACACAGGCCATCAAACATTGTTGAGCTTCTTGAATTCCTCTGCCAGGAGCTGCATAAAGTCATCCAAAGGCAACGGTGGAGAGCCAAGAGATGTGAAAGCCATCATTGAAAATAAGGGATATTCCACCAAATATTAATGTGTGAACTTTTCCCACGTTACAACGTTAGTATTGTGTTGTTTAGAAATGAATATGAACTGGTTTTCTTTGCATTATTTGAGGTCTGAGTATCTTTTTGTTATTTTGACCATGTGTCATGTTCTGCAAATACATGCTCTGAATAACAATATTTTTATTTGGAATTTGGGAGAAATGCTGTCAGTAGTTTAGAGAATAAAACAAGTGTTCATTTTCCTCAAACACCTATAAATGGGAAAATCTGTGATAATTTTGCAGTGGTCTCTTATTTTTTTTCCCAGAGCTGTATATAACTATAAATACATTTCATGGTATTGTTTTCTTTTTCTCACAAACAGAAAAGCCTGTGCTTTTCATTTTGATGTTGCATGTTCCTCACATCCTTCATGTATGAAAGAAACACTCAATAGCCGGCCCACCCCATTCCACCGTAAGTGTGAGAAAACAGATTGTAGCAGTCTCCCACAGTGAGAGTAAAAAACAGAGCTGGCTTTGGTGATAAATGTTAGCGGACACAACACACAACCAAGAAATCATCATTTCGACCATTCAAGACGAATGTGTAAGCAAACACAAACATAGTACGTACACTCATATTTTCAAATGTCTGCTTATATGGATAGACATGGATGCTCCTTACATCTTTGTAACTCTTTCCCATAGCATCATTAAATCCTTCTTTTTCCCAGCTCCTGTGTCCATGGAGGGAAAATAAAGACTGAGCTGAAGAGGCAACTAAAGCATAGCCACTGTAAACAGTCCATCTCTCATTACTGCAGGCAGAGGGAGAACAGTTCAGGCAGACAGTGGCAGAGGGGTCACAATCTGCCAGCTTCCTTTGTCTAATTGGAGAACGGCTGCCTAATTGCAATGGAGACAATTTGTGTGCGTGTGTGTGTGTATGTGTGTGTCTGTGTGCATTTTACTGCTGACACAGTTTGCCTGATTGCATGAACACACAAGTGTATTCCAAGGCCAAAATTGTCTGTTAGTGAAAGAGGTGTCAAAGGCCAGGTGGTACACCAAGAACTCATCAGCACCCTTAGAGGCCGTCTCTAACCTCCCATCTAGAATAGGCCGAGGAGCGCCTTGACAACAATGCTGCTGGGCTTAAGTATTAGTCAAAGCACTGTTATTACTATTGCCCTGAAGCAATTAAGTATTTGTACCACTGAGCCAAAGTGAGGAGACGCAGACCTTTGTCTATATAAATGAATTATTAAGTAATGTGTGGAGACAAATACAGGGAGGACTGCATGATATACGGGATGTACATGGCGGACAGAATGATAAAGATCGCATGAAGGACAGTTGGATGCCAACCAGTGAGAGATAATGAGGTTTTCCTAGTGCAGTGAACAGGCCTAAAACTTCCCATGCAGCATAATTGTACAGGGCCTGGACCATATTCCCTGGGCCAGGCAGTGGGTGAGCAGGCAAGAGGGTTCGTTAGTCTTCTTTATTAAACTGCCTAATTGCATTTTTCCCCCTTTAGTGTATCATTTGTAGACCCTGCATTCCAACAAATGACCCAGACCCTCGCCTGCAAAGAGAGATATGATTTATTCATTTGGGCTAGCAAAGAATTGCCTCCCATTAGCAGCAGGCAGCTATACGGCTGCAAGGGAATTGAAGCAGCTAAACGCACAAAGCACAAATTAAACTGGTCACATGAGTTGTGTGGTTTGAAGTAGGCCTTCTTTGCTGCAGCATTTAGTTTAGATTGTAGAAACACAACTAAGCGATGTATTCTTTGTCCACCTTTATTGAATGTGTTTGATATGACTATACATACCTATGTGATCACATCTTTTCATGGGTATATACAATTCTATCCCTTGTAGGTCTGGAGTGCATTTAAGGGTTTTGCAGCACTGATCATCAAGGCCATAGCTGACTTTGAAAAGGTGTTGAGAGGATGAACATGGCCAGTTTGAATTGCAAGGCAAGAGAAACAATTAAAATTTCATGCACACGCAGCCCTCTTCAGCTACACAGTATGAATTACACTGTGGAAATTCTATTTTCAGCCATGGCCGTGTGCACTTTTATTTCCTTTGAATTTCCAAGCTGAACAAAACTATTCTGAGGCTGTGTTATTTTTACAGACTGGATGCACCTTTCAAAACTCATTAAGTGTTAAATCTAATTACTTTCAGCTCAAACCAAGAAGCGTCATGTAATACAACATACAACTAGTTTAACTACTTAACACCACAGTGTTGGCATGCCATCCAGGGATGAGCCAAAGCTACTGAAAAAGATAAAATTCAATGGGCAATACAAAGATTACTATACATACTGAACCCCTGAGATTTTAGGGATTAGTTAAAAGAATTCTCCAACATTTGTAGAAATTCACTTATATTCTTATCAAAAGGCTTTATCTATAGCTCTATGATTTATTTAGCATGAATTAGCACTAACAATGTTTTTTCCAGTAGGAAGCCGATTAGTGTGTTGTTTATATCCTGTAAACTTGCCGTGAGTGCATATCTGTAAACAATGAGTATATGAATTCATTTTATGTATTATGTACGCACCATACAGATGCGGATTACCTTTATTCATCCCTGGGGGAAAATTCCATGTGCATTTATGTACAGCATTTCAAATATGCATATAAACATTAATGGGTAATTTTGCTTCTCACCTCCTGGATCCTTGTCTGGATTGTATTCTAAAGCGTTGCTGCAGATGAGATCAATGTCCGCGAGGAAATCCTTGACTGTCAGGTACTGGTGCTTGTCAATCTTGGTCATGACAGTAGAAAGGTCCATGGGCTGCTGAATCACCTCCAGGTAGTCTGACACCTAAAGCGCAAACACACAGTTACAGGGAGAGTGCTCCAACGGGATCTTTATATTTCGTGAATCAGAAAACCTCCTGTCAAACCATGTGCGTGGGTCCCTGTGTAAGTCGCTGCCCTTTACCTCCTCAATGTCAACTGGCTTGCTGAAGATATTAAAACGTTTGTCAGTGGCCAGGCGCTTGGTTACATCCCTGAGAAATAGCCGGAGCTCGCGTAGTGTGTTCTCCTCCTGCTCGGCCAAGCGGCGCTGTTCCTCTGCCGACAGGACGCGAGGTCCCGGAGGCTCGGCCACAGGCAGTACCTCCTCACACCTCTCTGGAAGTGAAGCAAAAATAGACTTAAGTATCATTCACAATACCAGAACCAGAACACATATCTTGACTGACACTGGTTTTTGGACTAAGTTTTTGATACCAATTTCCAATAAAAATATGATTAATTTATCAGCATCCTGACATTCATCCACACAATACAAGATTTACCATGTAAAAATATATCTATGTATGACAACTTGATATTATCTATTGACAAAATACTATTAAAATGTATTAAACTCAGATGCTTTTAAGTATCAAAGTTCAGTGTCAAGCCGTAAGCAAAACCAATGAGCACTGAGCAAGTAAACAAAGTTTTTGTTTCTATAGGCAACATAAAAAAATCTCTCAACAAGAGAGATGCAAAGATGAAATAAAGAACTGTTTTGTGCCAAAAGCTTGATGAGATGCACCACAACAAACTTTGTGAAAAATAAATAAACCCAGGCAGCACTTTGCTTAAAATTGAACTTTAATCTTATCCTTTTCAGATCACTGTAGACAGAGACCAGAAAAACCTTATGCCAGGAAAAATAAATTTCAACATTCAGATAACTGAAGAAAATAATATAACTACACTTCTTGACAAACAAAATTTTAAAAATACACCAAAGATTAGCCTCTGGCCAATGACTGAGTGATGAAGCAAGGCAGGCTCCTCCTCTCCCTGGGTACTGGCCCTTGCTCAAGGCATCTGCCGACATTGTTAGGAAGGCGCTTTGGCACCTGAGGTCACTTCACTTACTGCAGCAGCAATCCAAACTCTGATTCTAATTATGGCTAATACCAACTGGGCCCTCTCATAGCAATTCCTCTCTCTGCTTTTCTGTTGGCCTCTCTACTGGAAGCCGGACTACTGTGTTAGCCAGGCAGGAACCCCTGAAGAGCACAGTACAACTAGAGCGAGGGACCCCCTCTGTCTTACATCAATAAAGAATTGGCGGATGAACGCTGGGCACCATTTCCATTTGAAAGCATGGGTGGACAGTTTTCTTATATTGAACTGGAACTGAGGGCTTGGGGAGCACTGAGGACTGGGCAACAGTAGGGGGGTAGGTGGATGAGTTGAAGGAGATGTGATGTGTATGAGTGTTTGGAGGGTTGGGGGTTAGTCCTGATTCTGATGTGGGTGCGAGATAGAGATGTCTAGGAAAACAGAGGCTTCACACTGGGCTGATTTCACAGTGCTTTTGTGCAATACCCACAGTATCTGTATGTTTCTATCCTCTAACCAAGGTCACATTAAAGCCCTTTTGTGGTTAATAGAGAAGTAGGTTCACAGTGAAGGGTCAGGGACGCAAGAAGTCAAGTAGCATGCCCCTGTGGGAAGATTTTTTTTTAATAAACGTATGTTTTAAATACACCATTTACAGTCACTTTTAGCATAAAGACAGAGGAAAGTAATCCTAGAAAGACAACTTGGTATATATTTTCATTTTTTTTATTTTAAATCTGTAGTGACAAAATAAGAAAATTAGTAGCTGATTTAATTGACCCTGGGAAAAATCTTACATTTGGAATGTTTGTATGAGGATAGACTGTAAATAATTAGTAAAAAAGAGGAACTGTGATGTCACCCATTGGTTTCCGATCGAGTTTGAAGGCAGTAGTTTGTGACCTAGCCGGATTTGAAGGTGACCAATTGTTGGATATGATAGGAGCGCGAGGGGTCACAACTGAGCTAATCTTAATGCTGGTTTACCAACTCAAAGTGAAATCTTGCAGTTGGAACCAATTCACGTCAACGACAGTCTGTTGGGAAAAATGTTTTATAATATATAAATATATAAATATGTTATTAAATAAGATAATAATAAAAGACTACAAATGGGTTTTTTTGCAATAACTGTCTTTTATATTTCCATTTCTGCACAGAAAATATAACATATACAGTATGCACAAATAATAAGAGATGACACCAGGCCCGGTTCCAGATACTTGTATATGAAGTGGCAATCAGGAATGTTAAGTGCCAGTGATGAAAGTGGCAATGGAGGGGGGGGGCCACACAAAGTGAAAGTGAAACTAAGACACTTTACTACCTCCTCTATGTCTCCCACTGTTGTGCACCTCATTTTCCTTTTCCCTATCTTCAGAAACTTAGATTTGAGGGAGCAGGATGTTTGTTTTCTGTGTAGTCTGTATAGTTTTATTACCATTATTATCATTATTATTTCATAGACTATTTTGCACTTTCCTCTATTGCTGCCTTCATGGATGAATTTCCCGGTTGTGGGATCAATAAAGTCTAGTCTAATCTAATTACACTTCAAGAAACTCCCATTGTTTTCTTGTTATGTTTACCTTTTAACCTATCTACCCCCGACCGTTTGATCACAAGACGCTGCCGACACTATTGTCATGTAAGTGTCGTTTCAGTTACAGTGCAATCCATCTCTTCCTGTATGCCTCTGCATCTTTTAATCTGAATTTGTAGAGATACACCAACACATGCTCTCAGTCTCCTCTTCTTATTTTTTTTTCTTTTTTTTTTTTTTAATACTGTATATTTTAACATAAATAATACCAATCTAAGCCACCTCCATTTGACGACGTATAATTATATGCAGAATACTAGCTGGCATACGGCAGTTTTATGAGCTTGAACCTGTATGTGTCCCCTGCTCCCTGTTGGCAATTACATGCATGCTTCGCCTCTAACCCCCTCTAATCTCAAAAACTCAATGGATCTACTCAGATTACACAAATGACCTATTTTGGATTCAAAGGTGACAAGTTTGCATCCCTGCAGCATTTCTCAAATGTACCAGTCAAATCACATCTGTTCCTCTACCTTTTTACTTGATCCAAAGAGAACTGTAGGGCAAAACTGAGAACAGACAGAGGAAGGGAAAAGGCGCAGGCAGACAACACTGCCCTCTAGGACTGACAGCGAACATGAATCAAAGCCGTCTCGTGTTTGTGCACAGTGAAGTGAATACTGTTGGTGCAAATACCGGTATTCCTGAGGCGCGGTGGAGGCCTGGCAGCTTGAACCAGCAGGAGGTCAGAGAAGAATTTCCTCCTGTCTTCTTCTCCTGGTGGGCACAGTGTCACCACCTCCCCATAAGTCCTCTGGAACATACTCTTTACCTGGATTTAAATAAACAAAGAGGGGATCGATTAGGAACCGCTCACCATCTTTTTGTAGAGGGGTGCTTCTATGAAACTGGGTTCATTTTGGTATCTGGTGCTTTTCCAGCTTTTTAGACCCAAAAATAAAAGAGAAATTAAAACACATTTCCCCCCAGGATGTACCTAATGATGACCTCAGATAAATGCAAAAACAAATTATACTCTTGCTCTGACACTTCCCAAAATTAAAGAATTTTTAACAACATATTGGGGCCAAAAATAAGACCAAAATTAGGACAGGAAAAGTTACCTAGGTGTTAGTGTATTTGATCTGGTCTTATATAGCGCTATAAATATAAAAACTGTGTTAAATTTGTCCTAGTGGTTTTTCTAATCCAGATGTGAGTTTTTCAAGAATCGGCAGTCTCATTCCAGGTTTTGCGTGCAACCTATCGTGTCCACTTGTGTTACACGCGTAACCTGCCCATTTAAACATTTATAAATCGTGAGTGATTTTGCAACAGTGGTCATTTCTGTGAAACACTCTGCCTTGCATAATTTGTTCGATTCCGAAAATATACCTGTGAGAGAATAAAAAGATATTCGAAAAAATAGCAGCACGCCATTTTCCAGTCCTTTTTACCATGTTACATATGTATAAAAATGTGTTTTATCTGAAAAATAGTGTTTCACTTTTATCTCAGTAAATATTTACTTTTAAAATAGACCCAAAGTGCTTCTAAACTTGCTTGATAAAATTAGTCTGGTTTGAATTTTTAGCCCCCATGTCCTGTTGTTAGGGACCAGTTTGATAGAAGCAACCAGAGGGTTAACACTGCAGAGTCCTATCATTCACACTCCACTAGATTTGTAATAATGACCTTATTAAAATCAGAGGTACCTAACAATGTGATGTTTCAAGATAGAACAGTGTGTATGATCAGTAATCAAAAAGCCTAGGAATTATTTTTTTAAACTGATAGACATTTGAGGCAAAAATGAAAACTACTCATTTCAAATTTGGATAAATACTGAAATCACATGAAGACAATACAATTAAGTTAAAACACGTGAAAAAGCAAGCAGAGGTTACTAGTACCCCTGACCGGTCAAACAGCACTTTGCCCCTCCTGCTCGCTGATACTTTGCCAACCAAAGGATTCTTTTTTTTTTTTTGAGTCTTGACTTTTTAAAAATTTACAAAAAATATCTAAAAATTGAAATTCAGCCATCAGCACCTCTCCTAGTGGTAAAGAACTTGTGTATCTATTTTGAAAAGAGTTGGGTGAATATTGTCAAAGAAATGGGATGGGACAAATTTCTAAGTCTAAAAATTTGTAAAACATCCAAAAAATTTCATTTAGCCATCAAACTGTGCACTCATCAGTCTATCTATTTATCAAATTAAATTCTGATAATCATTCTATCACTAGTCTCAGTATCTACAATGAAAAGCCAAAGAAAATCTAAAAATCATTCAATCCCACAAGAAAAGTATTTAGGATGAAAACAAGTATTTTTCCAGCCACTGCAATTTTCCTGCTATCTGTATCTACACTGGAGCTCTGGGGGCTTAACAGACCCCAGTTCAGTTCTGTTATGGAGCTCAAGGCTACTCCCAATGGTAAGCCCCATTGCTGACTAAGCATCTACTTTACAGTTTGTAGCCCCCCCATCTGTCTTTCACATCGATCCACTTCCTTATCCATGACATGTTTGTTCTCCCTTTCTCTGTGCATCACCTTCTGTTCTTTCCTGTTCTCTCTCTGGATTTTGGGCTCTCTCCTCTCAGAACAGGAGAAACGCCGAAAAAAAAAAACTGAATAAAAAGCAGGGATATGGTGGTGGGGGAGTCAGAGACAGTCAAAGTGTGTGTAGCACACAGCAGGTAATGATTCTCAGTATTTTTCATCACGATGAAGGCTGCAGGGGTGGAGACATAGTGAGAGATGGCAGAAATGTGTGGATGGATAAAACAGAGAAGAAGCAGGGAGGGGATGTAGAGGAGACAGCTTAATGTGCAAAGAATGTCTGTTTGGAGGAACTGTAAAAACTGGTGCTGTCAAACGATTAGAGCTTTTTTTATCAGATTAATCACAGGGTTGCTGTGGATTCATTTTGATTAATCACGATAAAATATTCGTTTTTAATCTATATTAATCGTGTTTCATTTTGCATGCGCAAACAGACAAGAAAGAATGGAACATATATGCAGTTAATGTGTCTATTAAACACCAACAGTTTCAAAACAACTTGAAATAACTGTTCCATCTTGGGTTTTTTTGTCCTCATATTTCCCATCAAGCACCAACGTGCCATTTAGCGTCTTTATGGGCTGGTTCTGCTGCCTGTCACTATTGAATCAACTGTCCATTTGAACATGGGCAACGCCAACTCTATTTGGACAAACTGCCCCAAATGAGTGGCAGAGACGTTCACTGTCATTGTGCACTGCAGATGGCTTAATTGCATTTAAAATTTTTAATCAGATTAATCCTGATGAATGAATGAATCCGCGTTAATGCATTAATTTTAAGTCCGAGTAAAACCCTAAATATATTTTTTACTATAGAAACTGAAGTCAGATTTTTGACAACCTTAAATCAAATAAATATTTATTTGGTAGCTTAAATAGATACTAATCCTAGTGAAACACATTCTCTGTGATCCCACAACTGCAAGCTACAATGTCATTTTTGTGATAGCCCTTTGGACTCTAAAGGCCTGATCAAAAAAATACTGACATTGATACTTACATCTAAAAAACTAATTATGATATAATTAATATTCATAGAAATTGTAAGCTTTGGATATTTTCATTCAGTGTGGATAGATCTCATCAAACAGCCCATCATACAAAAGAAATAAATACAACACCCATAAAGCACCACATGCAGGTAGATTTTATGTTTGGCGAGTAAATCTTCGAAGGATATTCAGCACACTGGCAGGAAAATGACTGTGCCAAGACAGAAGTAGTCATGGAGTAAGAAAAAAAATACAGTCTCTTCCATATTTTTGTCTGATTACAGACACGCTGCTTCTGTTCTGCTGTTCTCCATGTTGGAGTCCAGCCACAGAGAGGAACAATACATCTCGCAAACTCTGAAATCCCCATCATTTTGGACAAAACACATGGGCACTGACAGACAAAATGTTGCATTAAACCAGTGGTTCACAATCATTTTGTGTGGGGCCAAAAAAACCCAAGGCCCCCTCAATCCCAACAACATTATAACAGTGGTGCAATTATAAGTTTTATTGAAAGACACACCAATATTGTAATAATATTTTCTGCTTTTCCTTGAATAATTTGTTATTCAAATTTTAAATAACTTGGATTTTTGCTTGAATAATACAAATAAAGTCAACAAGACTGCTCCCTGAGATAATATTTTCCAAATAAAAATAGGAAAAGTGCAATTATCTTACAACTATGATAATAACATTACCTTTTTTTTAAAACAACAAACAAATTTTGGCAACAAAAATTAACATTTTAACAATATCAGAAAATCTCAGAACATTAAAGTACAAACTGTACAAAAACAGAAATATTGCACATTTTTCTTTTCCAATCCAATCTTTGTTCATTGTCCAAACCTAAACTCTTTATCTCGTCAAGTGACAGATCAGTAGATTTGTTTCTTGTACTTCCCTATAATGAGTCCACTAAAACATTAGTTACACCTGCTACATGTTCTAACCTGAAGAAAAAAAACAAAAAACACCCAGGAGTGATCTCATGCCCCTCCTGGCAAGCCTTTGCAACCCCCCTGGGGAGCCCATCCCACAGTTTGAAAAACACTGCATTAAAGTATACACTCATATAGCCATTAACTTTTATCACAAGAAAGTTTATATTTTATGTTATTTTTCTGAGTTTATGTACACGGTAAAGCGTCCATCATTACACTGATGGTAATTCGAAATGTTGCCACATGTTGATATAAAATTAAGTGCCTTCTTCCCTCAGTCTTCAGAATACTCTTCCACTGAGCAGCATTATCAAATTATACAGTGTATCGGGGAAAAAAAAGTAGACTCTCCGAAGAGTAAGAACATTTTCATGAAATGTCTTTATTTGCATATGTTGGTATGGACATCCTGCTTTGGTCCATACCAAAATTTATTGTATAATTTCATGCAGGACTGAACACAGGCTCATTTTCTTGCTGATCAAAAAACAATGTTTCCTCCAAAAAAGTGTTAAAATTTGATGAAAAGTCTTAAACTGTGATGCAAAATGTGAATTTTGGTTTTTCTCCACTGCGATACTCAGATTAACCCTTTGTTTCCTGCCATTTGCACTGTTGTAGTGGACAGTCTTTCATGTGTTTGGACATGTACATTGGGATGCATTAAACATGCCAGAGGG
>JAPTYQ010000017.1:20048283-20060263 GCA_029814465.1 Ostorhinchus cyanosoma | reverse complement strand
CTGTTGCAGTGGACAGCCTTTCATGTGCTTGGACATGTACACTGGGATGCGTCGAACATGCCAGAGGGGCGTGGCTTGTTTTTCCACCTAATCACCTGTACGAGGTTTGAGATTGGGGTCAGATTGGTTGTAAAACCAACTGAACACATCCCAACAAGAAAAATGACAACCACAAACTCTTGACACCTGATTAAAAGTGACAGTGTTTTGTGCCAGGGTAGTCAGAGCAAAATGTATGATGTTTTTATGTAACTCCTTTCATTCAGCTGTGGATAAAAATTAGGTAAGTTAGTGACTCTTAAGGATGTGGTTGGGTAGTGATCACTTGCAAACCACTGGGTGACCCTCCCACACACTTCTATACACCCACTGCCCCAGTGCAAATAGCAGGAAACAAACGGTTAATCTGAGTAGCCATCCATCCATTTTCTTTCGCTTATCCAGGCCGGGCCGCAGAGGCAACAGTCTAAGCAGGGATGCCCAGACTTCCCTCTCCCCAGACACCTCCTCCAGCTCATCTGGGGGGACTCTGAGGTGTTCCTATGCCAGCCAAGAGACATAGTCTTTGTCCTAAGTCTTCCTTGAGGCACCCGGGATGCATTGGAAACAGATGCCCGAACCACCTCAACTGGCCCCTCTTGATGTGGAGGAGCAGCGGCTGTACTCCGAGCTCCTCCCTGGTGACTGAGCTCCGGTGCGCCCGGCCACCCTGTGGTGGAAACTCATTTCAGCCGCTTGTCCTTTTAGTCATGATCCAAAGCTCATGACCATAGGTGAGAGTAGGAACGTAGATTGACCGGTAAATTGAGTGCTTCACCTTTCAGCTCAGCTCTTTCTTTGGAGGAAAACATTTTTTTTGCCCACCAGAAACTGGGCCTGTGTTCAGTTATGCATGCAATTATACAATAAATGTTGGTATGGACCGAAGCAGGATGTCCATGCCAACATGTGCAAACAAAGACATTTCATGAAAATGTTCAATTGTATATTTGGTTGATACTTTTCAGTCCACTTTTTCTGATACATCCTGTATAGCATGATACATGTGGCCAGTGATAAATATCATCAGGTATTTTACCCTAAAGAGAAACTTGTCTTATGAGACAATATAGGTCTCGAACAATAAAATTCATTAGAAGCCTTGCTATTTTGTTGAAGAGAGTAATAAATAGCATAAATACAACAGGGCTGGAAACTGGACTCCTGATGATCACATTCTGTAAAACATTGCGATACACGATGCTTAAAAAGTACATCCCACCAAAATGTCCAGCTCCTTCAGTTTTACAATCACATGCTCAATTTCTATTGTCCCTCCACTCAAAAGGAAGTCAATCGCAGCTGAATTAACTTTTGTTAAAACGGGGAGGGAAGCTTTGTAGTTGGACCCAAGCCTGTGGTGTCAGATCTGGCTGGGGAGGGGTTCTGCCTGTTCCCCACTGAGGTTTGGAGCTGAGACAACAGCTGTCACTGTGTTCTCCATGCCAGAGAGTGAAACAACACGCTTAAGATAGCCAATTCATTCACTGCTCTGTAGACAGCGGCATGTCCTCGTTTCAAAATTAAAACCACTCTCCTCCTCGGTCCTCGTCTGAATGATGCTGTGGGTGACATCTACGACAAGTGTTTGGCCATCAATAAAAAGAAAAAAAAAAGACAAAACACAACTGGACTGAGAATTAATTCAATATTTGCACAAGATTAGACAAAACTGCTGATAATGAACACAGCGCAAGTAGATTTCCACTGTTTTAAGCACCGCAAATTATACTTTCTAGTAAATATCCCATTGAAGGTGGAACCAACTACAATGTGTTGTATAATCATAATATTTGCATTTCAATTTGTAGCAAAGAAAGGGACCTCGCAATTTAATAACCGTAATTATAAAAAGTAAGGGAAGGTAAACACTGATGTAACACCACAACAATTTACCAGCATGAGATGGAAAAGAGTATGCAGAGAGAAAGCCAACATCGCCTAAAGACAGATTTGATACCCATATTCTAGCACACCATTTTTCCCATCACGTGCCATCAGCTTTCACATCTTCCAGGCATGGCTATGTGTTCAACGACCAAAGAAAAGGTAACTGGAGGAAAACAGTAATTGCTGATCATACAGTTGCAGTCACCTAGTATTTAATGAAAAGCAATCTACTGTGTGACTAATGCAGAATTGAATACAGGGTTTAATTACTTCCTCTTTAACACATAATTTCTAAAAACAACCATTTAGATAAACAAGAACCAGCTGAAGTAAAAAAAAAAAATTTAAATCTGAAAGTATTACAGTGAATAACTTTGAAGGGCACAGCATACAGAAAGCAAAGATTACAAAACCAGGGATGCTAAGACACCAGGATTGAAACAAATAACCCAAACTGAATTTTGTAAATATGCAGATACAACTGTTTGCTTTTTTCAGAGATTAAAACTTAACTCTCAATAGGTGCAACAATCCAGGTGCTGTTACACAGAAAGAAATGACCCAGGAGTCTCTCTTGCATTGGATCGTTGCCAGAGGAGACACTTTGCCAAAACAGTAGCCACACACACAAGATGGGAAAACAGCCCACGCAGTCTGCACAGGCATATTGATGTGGTGTGTGTCCTGAGGTAAAGACACGGACGGGTCTGCCAACCCCCGGACCTAATTAAAGCCCTTCTGTTGCTTGACTAGAGGACCCTCCTCCTTATTTTTTATCCATCTCTCTCGCCCTAATTCCAGTTTTCTCCATTTCCCCTAATGCTATCAATGTCCCTCCCCTACAACACTGCCCTCAACAGGGAGTCCAACTCCCCTCTGGGTTTTTAGAAGCAGAATAATAAATCCAAAGATAAAGGAGCAAAAGCACAAGACACACAAGGAGAAAAGCAGAAGATGGATAAATGACAAGAAATGAATGGCAAAGTACATAAAAACTGTGTGGGGGGAAGATGACCTTGACTGACAACCTGTATATATCAGCACTAACGTCCTTGAGTAGAAAAGAAAAAAAATAAATGTGCTTTAGCTTCCATTACTATATAAAATGGTATCAGATTAACAATCTCCTCTCAACAACAACATGTAATCACAAAATCTTGGTAGAGGCCTCGAGGTGAATTCAAAAATGTCAACTCAGGTGTGTGTACGTGTATGTGTGTATGTGTGAGTAAACATTGGATTCCTACCTCATCAGACAGCTGTGAATAGTGAGTCTCAGCCGTTGCGAGGATAAGGACAGGGCTAAACGAGGGCACATCCTGGAGCAGGGTGAGGAAGGTGCTCTTCACAGTGTCACTAACCGTCTCCCACCACTCTGAGATATGGGGCATGAAGACCACACTGGGCATGCTCCGGCAGGCTTCACGGAAAACCTACAAACCCATAGATAGGCCAGAGAGACAATGTTGTCTACATCTTAGTAAATAACACTTAAATGAGGCATGCATGTGGAAGGAAAATGCCAGTGTGCAACTGCAAACAAAAAAAGCTAACTTTAACAAGACGTGTATGCAGACTTTGTGACAAAATGTACAAGAACAAAACATCATCATTGTACATCATCTATAGATAATAAACAATGAAGTTACATGTCTGGGACAGCCCTAAATAATACAGTGTATGGGCTTTAACAATATAAATATACTAACTAGCAGAGTTAAAGTGTTTACATCAGGCTTTGACAAATTTGCTGAGCTGGTAATTTTGCCGATCATTCAGGCAGCCAACTTTTCAGCTGGAAGGAGCCAACAACAACCCTTTCTCCTGCATATGATCATGTTGTGCTTTAAGTACGCACAGAGAGGAAGGGATATGAGCAAACAAGTCTGTCATCAAGGCGTTTGTGTGAGAGAGCAAAACGGACAAGGGCTCGTTGAGCGACCAATGCCCTTCCCACACCTCTACAGTGAAAATTCCTCTTTGTGTACATGAATACAGTGGGTAATAGTACACGTCCACTAGTTTGATCCATTGCAGATGGTGTTGTTTTTGTGATGGATAAAAAAGTAAAAGAAAAATTTTAAATGGGTCGCCAAGGCGCTTTTTGGCATCCATCAATATACCTGGGCGGCGTGCCCAAGTAAAGTCTATGTGTCTGTGTGCGAAACCCAGGATTATGTCAATGACAGCCATATGGAAGTTTTTTCTGTGGTGGAACGAACAAACTTTGCTGGAAGCACTAAATTTCAACAACAAACGGGCAACAAATTCCCATGTGTTAAGGAAAAGTCATCTGTGTAACTGAATTAGTGCGTTATAATTGCATTAGTGTGCTTTACCTGAGCACAAGACTCCTCTGGCGTCTTAGCGCTGATTGAGTAGAGAGTGGGCAAGTCTAGACGGTGCACCGGCAGCTTGTCCAGGTGGTGCAGCAAAGCGGGGGCCAAGTGGGAGCTCTGTCCTGAACCTGGGGACCCAGCCAGCAGCAGACGAGGCCGGTAAGCTGTGGGCTGTTGGAGAGCAGAGCTAGAATGCACAAAGGTGACGAGTCAGTCAGAGTTAGCAGCAACAACACCAGGGAGAAGAGTGAAAAAAGTTTTGTATCAAGGATTCATACATAACAAAAAACCCTTTTTTCCTTTTTGGTTTTTGTTTTTAAAAAAGTCTTTTGGATGTTCTTCACAATACATACATTTTCATCATCTAAAGACACCGGGATGCCTTTTACTGAGAAACAGCCCTGGGATTATAAACAATAAACAACCACTACAAACAGCTCTAACCACAGCAAAGTAGTTTTCTAGGAGTCATTTTCAAACATTAAACAAATAGTAAGAACAAACTTTCAACAACTGAAGTAAATGATCCAGAGGTACAATGTATTTTAACAGTTTTGGGGTGACCACAAACAGGAGAAAAATACTTTGCTTACAAAATAAAGCAGATCTATAACAGCTTATAAAAACTACCTTCCTAACCATTCACAGCAGCTCAGTAAAGACTATCCTTTCATTCTGTAAAGAGACAGAATGTGCATAAATAAAGATTCATTCTCTTTCCAGCGTCCTTCACAGCACATGTTACTTGTAAATCCACCTTACAATACACATGTTGTGGGATAAGTTGTATAATATATATATATTTTTTTTTATTTATTTAAATTTTTTTTTAATTCGGTCAATTAGCTAACCAACTTTGAATAAAGTCAGATAGTTGCGTTTCTTTCCATGCCATGTGCTGTAAATCTCAACATACCCCTTATAGAGTTTTCTTTTTTATACAGCAGATACCCCTGTAGTAGAACAATTTTTTTATTGCATACAAACAATTGGACAGCTTTTATGTACACATTATATTTCTGAGTATACACTGTACTGTATTGCATTTGTTTACTATAGTGTAATAATTAAACATTTAAGAACAAACTTTGTTACTCAGTCACAGTGGAACATTTTGTGGACTTGCCTGGAGAAATGGAGGAAGGGTCTGTGCATTGCAGGAGAGGTGAGCTGACTCTTTGGGGATGCAGCAGGCTGGACTTCATAGATGGAAGCAGAGCCTTCCTCATTGTCTTCATCGCTATACAAGTCCTCTTCAAACAGTTGATTGTCACCGCCTAGGAAAGAAAGGAAGGCTGTTTTCCCACCTGTGTATATATGTAGCTACATTTTCAAGAAGTTAATGAGCACAAAGGTGGAAAAAGTACTTGCAAGTTTACAAAGGATCACTTTAAAGATGAATCGCTCTATTTTTAAAGACATTAATGTGCCACAGTTAAACAAAAGGGAGAATAAAATAAGAAAAAAACCTTCTTGGGATAGATATACTGGGCATGCAAAGCAGTACATCACCCTGGGAAATTCAGGGCATTACTAGGTGTAAGAAGTGCAAGTCCCATAAGCAATCCTTCACTGGTCATGTGCTGTATTGTGGCTATTCTGCTGTAAACACTCTTGTTGGCTGTCTGGGAGTTATTGAAGCAGAAGTAGGATGACTGGATTTCCAATATCAGTGCTATCACCTCTGCACACACAGGGGGAAAGTTAGACTGCAGCTCCTGCATTCAGTGAGAAAGGCTGAGTATGGAAGAAAGCTAATGTAATGAATACCGACAAAGCACCAAAGGCATACCAACAACAACTGAAAAAGGTGAGTAGACGGTGTGAGCAGAAGTCAGAGAAGGAGCAGCAGCCAACAATGGCCACAAAAAATGAAGCCAAATAATCCAGATGCTTACCATGTGTGTTGTCCCTGTCAGTACACTGAGCGTGGGGGAAGACTCTGAGGAGAGCTTTCAGCACCGAGGTGAAAGAGCTGGCCAGCAGGGGCCTGAGGGTGGGGGACAGAGCTCGGCCCGGGGGAGCGAGGGCCCTCTGAGAGGCTGGGACGATTGTCCTCATGGCCTTACTGAAATCACCAGGCCCTAAGATGATGGAGGTGACATCCAGCTTCAGTTTGATGCTGCTGCCATAGATCTGGGGGTATCGGCGGCGCAGAGCCACCAAGGCTGCCTCTGTGCAAAGTGCTTTGATGTCAGCACCACAGTAGCCTGGGAGACAGTCAGATACAAAGTTATGTTATTTTTTTTTTCTAAATGCTGTCAGTTTTCAAATAAGGAGAGCATAAATGTCAGCTTGATAAATAAAAAAAAAGAATTTCTTGATACTATACACCCCCACATTAGCCATTGAAAGTCTACCCTGACAAGGAGATCTTACCGACACATTTTTCTGCAAGTTCATCTACAAATGGCTCAGCCAATTTGGGATTCCAGTCCCGCGTGTGGATCTCCAAGATGTGCTTTCTGGCCTGAACAGAAGACAGGAGGTAAAGGAAAAGGCAACCCAAGCAGTCTGAATCAATACAATAGAGACACTAATAAACACAGCTAAGGGTGAGAGGTTGCTGCTTCTAACAAACCACATAAGACTTTTGGATTCCATTTCATTTAAACCGTGAGTTGTTGGAATAAAGGAAAAACAAAGCACGGTGATGTTAACATGAAAACAAACATATTTACTATAAATTATAAATAAAACCAGTCTACTAGTCTTAACTCTTTCTAAAACTGACAACACTGGCGAAACATAAAAGTGACTGACAGATAAGCATGAGAGCTCTTGACTGAAAGGCTCTTCAGCACAAGATGAGCTTTAGTTTGTTGCAGTGTCTCTGCAGGACGTTCCTCTGAAGAGAACGCATTAAGAACAAAGTGATCTTTGTCTTGAGTTAAAGGCAACAGTTTACATCATCTTTTATCACACGTCTCACACAACAGTCTTCTTGCTTGGGGAATAACAAGACGGAGCTACATTTAATGGGTAGAAACGTTTACTCTTTGCACAACAGCTTTTTTTTTTTTTTTTTTTTTACTATTAGTAAGAGCTCTCTGCAGGAGATCTTAGCCAGCAAGAGCATGCAGATTAAGCTTTCATTACCAATGATCCCACTGAGTGGACAAATGATGCAAAACGACCTATTGGACAGACTCAATGGGAAGGAGTCACTGAGACGTTATCTAACTGACAGTCACGTCTTAAAACAAATCAAAGATAAAGGAAATCGGTTTAGCATAACAATAAATCTCGATGATATCTGAATTTTACAGAAATATAATGAGAGCCTGATTTGCCACTTGCTTGTTGGATCAAAGTATCCAACAGAGTTACAAAAAAAAGAGACTGCATTAAATAGCCAAATAGCTGCATGTACTAATTTCATTGCAGGATTCTTATGAGTAAAACACTAATTGCTTCAGCGTTATACTGCCTCTCCAGCTGGGTGTGCATGTGGTTACAGCGCTGTATCCACAGATAGTGCTCCATGTTTGGAATATTGTATGCTGGTTTCTTGAAGTAAACTGGTGATGTGGGGCAAGAACAAGTACCTTTGCACAAATGTGAGGCACAATATTTCAAATATGTACTTAAATTGTGATCAACTTGACACGTTTATTCAGTCACTGAATACAAGTACTTAGAAATTGAAAGCATCATCGTTCAGTATCGGCTGTGTCCACCTTTGGCTTCCAAACCAACGACGCATGGAACTAAGTCTCATGATCCTGTCCTGAGGGATCCAATCACTCGGACGACTGATTGTACAGCGATAACAACGCAGACAGCGAGCGACTTCACCACGGCTCAGACCTGCGTGAAACATGCCAATGGCATGGTCTCTCTGTTGTATTGTAAGCCGTGGCATTTTGAGCTGGAAAAAACATTTCGCCATTTTTTTTTAATGCCTTTATATCAGCTATTGACCACACCTAAAGTTACCAGTCAAGCGTGACTCTGTACAAGAGATTCAACTCAATGTCCAACATTAAGGAATCAGTCCAAACACTGACATTGCGCGTGTCGGGAATGACAAAAATACAGCTGTTGATGGTGTTACTCATCTCGTGAGGAACGTATACAAAATAGACACCTGAGCAAATAATTTTCTGGAAATTGCACATGTTCGGACCGTGAGTTTTTAATGGTGCAAAGTATACATCAAATTTGAGCTACTTTTGAGAAAACCTACTGAAAATCCAAGTGGAGTGGAAACAGGACTGTGTCTATCTATTGGTAAGGCCTGTATCTAATGTACCCAGCTTGTTTTAGACTCACCTTCTTGTCAGGCAGGTTAAACAGAAACTCCCGGTCAAAGCGTCCAGGCCTCCTGAGTGCCGGGTCGATAGAGTCAAGTCTGTTTGTAGCACCAATGACAACTATCTCCCCGCGACTGTCTAAGCCATCCATCAAGGCCAGCAGAGTAGACACAATAGAACTGGACAGTGGGAGGGAGGTGGTGGGACAGAATGAAATACATGTCACTGAGTTGAAGTGGACAAATATCTTAATATGCCATGCTTCATTTGGAACAGAATTTCACCGACAGAAAGCTTAAAAGGTTAGCTTTAAAAATGCAGATTATATATATAATAAGGTGGGACAAATGGATTTGTTTCTTTAAATACAATTAATGTGTGGTTTGTCTCATAGTCCTGTGCAATGTTATATAAACTGCTGCTCTAAAAATGTGATTGTGTAACTTGATTGCTACTTCATAACTAACCTAAATTATCTTTACTATTAGATTGTGACTATTATCTCTTGCCGATTGTTCTTTCTTATGTTCTGTATAACAAAATGACAAATAACTAATAAAAACTAAGTGTCAAATAAAAAGCAGATTATATATAAAATCAAAGAAAATTCTCATTTTATGGTTTGAATATTCTCTTGTCCAGAACTGACAAACAGCACTGTGTCTAAAAGACCTATCAACCCACGCCTTAAACTCTACAACAGGACCATGTTTGTAATAAATCATTACTTCATTGGTATGAACACTAATCCCAGTTCAAAGCATACTCAACACAGGGTAACATGGACCTCAGTATTGGCTGTTTCAGAGCAGCACTTCAAGCAAGACAACGCCCCCCGTTGGTGAGTAAAATAATAGCAGCAGCAATTCACAACCAACAGTCAGACATGCCAATGCGGACTGTGTTAAGTAAATAGGAGGCTACACTTCTTCAGTAGATGTAAGAATGAGGTGCTTCAGAGGAGATAGTATCCTTTCATTCTATTGAGTCCACAGATGAGATGTGTGAAACCACAATTTTGTCATTTTCCAAAACAAAATAAAAGCCATATAACACTGCTGCCACTCACTGCGAGGCATATTACATGCGCGATCTGATGCTTTACCGAGAAAGAGGTACCTGTATATTTAAAGCACGAAATGGAGAATATTCTGCATTCTGGACCACATCAGCCTTACCTGTGTATCTGGTCTTGCCTGCTGGAACGAACTGGAGCCAATCCATCAATCTCATCAAAGAAGATAATAGATGGCCTCATTAGGTATGCCTAAACAGATGCATACAGAAGACTTCCGTTACACACACACTGGTTATAATTGTGAAGATATTTAAAGCGATGAAAAGACTTGGACTCGATGCAGTGTTGCCTAAATGGCTTACCTGGTCGAACAACAATCGTAGCTGGCGCTCCGATTCACCCACCCACTTGCTGAGGCAGTCGGCTCCTTTCCTCATGAAAAAGGAAACCTTCCTGTCTCCCTGGCTACACTCATTGGCAAGTGCCCGAGCTACCAGGGTCTTTCCTGTCCCCGGTGGGCCATAGAACAAACACCCTCTGAAAAGACAAGAAGGAATAAATAGTCTTTCATGCTTTATGTAAAAAGGTGCACTATGGAAGATTTGCTTCCTCTTGTGTTCTTACATGAAATTTATGTTGGAGTTCTTTATTGAAGCGTGTCCCTTTATTGATATTACGAACATCATTACTGAGGTGATTATAGAGTGTACTGCCCACATCCATGAAAACAGAGTACATGCTACTCCTCTGCTCCTTTAACACTCCAACAGTGTTCAGCAAATGTCAGTCTGTCAGCACAACACAGACTCCGACATGAACTTCAAATAACCATGATTATATGAAAGTCTTGCATAGATAAGAATTATATTCAAATGTTCTTAAATGACTTATTTCATTTAGCCACAAACCCATTAGATATAAAGGGGATTTTTACATGGAAGTGCATTAATTACTTTAGTATGTGTGATATTACACAAATGAAGTAGATAAGATTTTATTTTCATCCTGCTGGTCTCAATTAATCCTCAAGTGACCGTCTACATCCACCTTAATTAGTAATTAAATTGTATGATGGACCAAAATCATTCCCTATTGAAAATTCATTCACTCATTAGTAATTTTATAATGAAGATTGAATAGTGCTTCAGTAAATTTAACCTTGATTTAATACATACAATCAAAACTATTAATATTAAAGTATTAAAGCAAGAAACTGTGATTTTCCGCTATAAATATCCCTCATACATTGTTAACGCCTTAAAACTCAATAAAAGACATACATGGGCCAGATCAAGCGAAAGTGAACATCAGTGTCAAAAATGTCACCTATCATTTCTCAATTAGCCTCTTTTTTTAGCTTAAGAACTGTATTTTATGGAACTGTTCGCAAAATTTCATTACCACTTGTAGGAAAAAAAAGATGAAACTGATTATGTTAAGTTATATTTCTGACGTGTATAAATGCACTATTGACTTTAATAATATTTTTTCCTTGCTTTTATAAGTGATATGTTAAGTCTGTGAATCAGTAAGAACTAATTATTCAACAGTAAAGAATATAGAAAGGTTCTGTACAATTTAATTATTTGTAAAATATGCTCTGCTATTAGCTGTATATATCACTTCAGTGTAATATGCATGTTAAATCAAAGTTTACTCGCATATTTGTTGTGTTTAGTTCCGGCAAAGTCTTTTATTCTGATACTGAACAAAGGTACAAACTGCTGTCCCTGTGTCACAAGACATATATGTTCATAAAAAAGATATTATTTAAACATTTTTATACAATATTGATCACAATTGTAGTTTCACATCATAGTTAAAGCCCTAAGTTTCATTTAGTATCCATTTCTTTTGAGAGCAGCATGTTTTGTACATTTGCGTTAAGTGAAAAAAAATGTTCATTTTGAGTCCCTGTGTCATGCAGCAGTAATTTAATCAAAACTGTATTTATGCATATTGTAACATGTGTCATGTGAAAGTACTTACTGAGACCTATTCATACATGTATTAAACATGACAATAAATTATTTAGTTTTCAACACAGAGCTTATTGAACATGAAATGTGTCCCCGTGTCACCGCTTGATCTGGCCCAGATAAAAATGTAGCCAAGTCTTGCAGGCGATATTCTGTGTTCTATCTAGCTTTGCACAGAAAACAAACACTTTAAAGCAGTGGTTCCCAACCTTTTTTGGCTCATGACCCCATTTTAACGTCACAAATTTCTGGCGAGCCCAGACCCTCGAAACAGAGGCATTTTTTTTCCTAAAATGTATTTGTTTTTGATCATGTAATAGTTTGCTATACTATGTTGCAAATAAACATTCATTTCAGATGACATTTAGTCTATATAATGTATATTATTATGGACGGAGGCAGAAAAGCCAGGTGTAGATTACGGCACAAAGGGAGAATTTGATTTTCCTTGGTCAGGAT
>JAPTYQ010000017.1:19977467-19994633 GCA_029814465.1 Ostorhinchus cyanosoma | reverse complement strand
GATAGATAGATAGATAGATAGATAGATAGATAGATAGATAGATAGATAGATAGATAGATAGATAGATAGATATTGTTCACATATATCATCACATATGAAGCGTGGTTGTTCCTCCACATGTTTCCTCAGGTGTCAGCTGTCATCAGTATCCCAGTGTGGCAGTGGTTCCTGCAGAGGTTTGGGAAGAAGACGGCAGCGTTCTGTGGAATAACAGTGAGTTACAGGCTAATGGACAGTGCAATACAAGCCATGCACCTGGTTTTGATTTCTATTTATTTATTTATTTAAAATGTCATCTTGCATATATTCGACGCTGCCTTTATGTGTCGTACATATTTCTCATCTGCAGTATTCATCTGTAGACTTAGCTTTTGTATATTTCAGTAGTTTTAGTAGTAATTTAGTAGTATGTGTAGATTTAATGTTTATTTATGTATAATTTTATTTAGGTTTTGTACATTGCCTACATTTCTCAGTATTTGGTGCAATATTTTTATACTTTCTTTCTTTGCACTAATTCTATTCTATTCTATTCTATTCTATTCTATTCTATTCTATTCTATTCTGTTCTGTTCTATTCTATTCTATTCTATTCTATTCTATTCTATTCTATTCTATTCTATTCTATCCTGTTTGATAATCTGATGTTTATTTTGATGGGTGTGTTTTTACCTCAGTGAATAATTAGATATTCTGAGTTTTTCCACACGACATAAAATTTCAAATGAAATGAAAAATAAAATGTGAACGTCTCCTTGTGTCTGTAGTGGATCATGCCGTTCACGATGATGCTCGTGTTCATCCCCAATGTGGTGGTCGCCTACGTTGTGGCCGTTTCCTCTGGACTCAGCGTGGCCGCTTCACTCCTGCTGCCCTGGTAGGAGTTTTTATATATACATATTTATTTATTTATTTTTAACTTGTTTTTTTTTTTACTTTGGAGGGGCATTTTTTCCAGTATGCTGTTGGTTTTGACACTTACTTGTTTTGGTTCATCCTGTTCTACTTTGGCTGTTTTTTTTGTTTTTTTTTTTTCTTTGTAATGCTGATTTTAAGTAGTGTTCTATAAATAAATTTAACATTATTATCTGTCACTTCAAATTAATCTTAACCTCCTGAGACCCAGTAAATACACATTTTCACCATTTTACATTAAATAATTGCCTTTATTGGAAACAGCATGATGCAACACTTTTTTCAGATACATTTTTGCTTATTTATTTATTTATTTTTAACGTAATATCCTTTTCAGTGGACATTTTTATTTTTATTTTTCAAAGTAAAGCTGTGAAACTCTTGTCCACTATAGAGGACAAATATGAATCAGTGGATCTCAGGAGGATATATTTCCTTTTCCTTGAGCGAACACATCTTTTCTTTTAATTCTAGAAAAAGCAACGTCTGTCAACTGGAGTTACATGTGTTCAGTATATGTTCAGAAAAACCCTCCTGAGAAAATAAAAGGACATTATGCATATGCTACAGATCAATTTGAATATAAAAAATGCATTAAAGTTCGGTGTATTCTTGTCCAGGAACTGCAGCTATACATCTGCTTCTCATGTTAGTCTTCTTTGAGTTCATGCAAAATGTCATTAAACGAACCACAATAGTGCACTAGTGTACTATTAGTGGGGACCTGATGCCCGTAGTGCTCTGTGCATAGTGTTTAACTCCTGTATTTTAACTCGGGTCACAAGGTAAAGAGTATGATGTCATTCATATGAACAAGAGGTTGTCTTCTATAAATCCTCTATACCATCATAGGGGAAATCTAGCGCCGGAGGTTAAGGAGTCTTCCTGCGTCCTTGTGTTTACCGCCCGTTTCTAAGGCCAGCTGAGCTCCTCACTCATCTCCTAACCCTACCCTTGAACCCAAATTACAGGGGCGGCCACAGGGGGCCTGTTTATTTTGGAAGGGGCTGATTGTTTATCCTGTGTGCGGGCCAAGCTGCCACTGGTACCGCCTGCTGTTCATCATCTAATCATGTTATTAGCTCTGTAATTTTGGCAACACCACTTTATCAGAACGCTATAAGTAGACCTCACATCGTCAGCTGGTAGCATCTTGACTGCTTGTGTAAGATGATTAAAGTAAGAGCAGTAAGGGAGGGTTTTTTTTTTTTTTTTGGTGCACATCAGCTTTCAAATGCCTTATAGCCATCAGGAAGACAAAAGGCACGTGTTTGTAAAATCCTACTAAAGCTAAATACCACAGATTGCTGTTCAGAGAGGCTAAATTCTGCATGTTTGTGTGTTTGTGTGTAATCCAGGTCTATGCTGCCAGATGTGGTGGATGACTTCAGACTTGCTAACCCTTACTCTAAAGGCCATGAAGCCATCTTCTACTCCTTCTATGTGTTCTTCACTAAGTTTGCTGCCGGCATCTCCTTAGGAGTATCCACCCTCTGCCTGGAGTAAGTCATGATATCTTAAAAGGCATTAAGCCAAGTCCTAGTGTATAATTTATCATGTTAAAGGTGTTACGTTGGCTCATTTGCAGTCGCAGCATTAGGTTGGATGTCGATTTCCTTTGTTTAAATTGGATTTTTCTGCTTGTGTGTGTGTGTGTGTGTGTGTGTGTGTGTGTGTGTGTGTGTGTGTGTGTAGGTTTGCTGGGTACGACACTGCTGCGTGTAAACAGCCAGCTCCTGTGGTCTACACGCTGAAGCTGCTGATCGGTGCTGCTCCAGTGGCCTTCATTGTTACAGGGTTAATGATCCTGGTCCTTTATCCAATCAGCGAAGACGTGCGAATCAGGAATAAAGTCTGCCTGGAGGAACTACGGTGAGAAAAACTGACCTTTGACCCTTTGCTCTATGGCATTTTTTATTTCTGTTCATCCCCTCGGGACAAGTGATGTTAAAACACTGGAACTCTAGTTAAATCTAAGAGACACACTGTAAGAAATGTTGAATGTCTTGTATTTTAACGACTGAATAACATGCTAAGATGATGCTATTGCCTTTTTTTTCTCTACAGGAAACAAAGCATCAGCTCAAGGACAATGGAAGATCTGAATAACGTGTGACCTGGATCCTCCATGAAGTGAATTTATGAAGCCACGTGTTCCAGTCCTGAAGCTGGAAAGTTGTTGACTAGTGTATATTACACTGATAAATAGTTAATTGTTTTAATGTAAACATTATCGTTTCATTTTCACATGAACATGTACTGTATAGTCATCTTGAATATATATATATATACATATACATACATATATATATATATATATGAATTCTTAATTTATATAAATGAATGTATTATTTGCTGTGTTTAGCTCTACAACACTGTTATTTATTTATGATAAATGCTTATAATGGGTTTATGATATGAGATGAATAAATGTTGTAGAGACCAGCTGGTAGTCCTAATATATTTGTAAAATGTGTTTCTTCTTGGTAACAAAGTAAAACAGCACACATGTACACAAGTTACTTAATTTTATTATTCAAAATCTATACAGGATACACCTTTTTTTGTTATTACTTGGTCTTCCATGAGTTCCTAGCAACATCTGAGCCTTGACAGATTTTTCTGTTGAGTATTGCCCCCTCTAGTGGTCAATAACACCCAACAAAAGTGCAGTCACAGTGGATAAGCTGACAAGAGGAGTGAGTAAGAAGATTTAATTCAACTTTATCATTCTGCCTGGTACTATAAAGTACTGGTACTATAAAGTTTTAGGTAGAAATGCAGAATTATTTCCAAAAGGGGGTTACTCCACAGGCAACAAAACATGCATAAGAAAAAAAAATATGGCTCATTGCTTAAACTTCCATTTAAAGCAGCGACTTGTAAACTTCACATTTGAATAGGCAGCCCTTTTCAAACCTCTAACGCCATAGAAAAATACATGTGATGATACACGTATAGCAGATCTGTTCAGTGCAGCTTCCCGTTTCTGTCTTGCCTGTTAGGATCCAGTCAAATACGTTCTGTGTGGATAAAATGAGGAGTGTTGTTGGACGGGGGGGGGCACTACTAGGAGGCCTCTGTGGCTGTGTTGGCGCTTTGGCATGGAGTAGGACTAGGAGGGCAGGACAGATCTGGACTCCCAGCGGTCTTCAGGCCCGTTTTCCTCTTCCCATTGCGTACCGTGAGCTCTTCTTTGGATTTGAACGTTAGGGGTACGAACCCATCTGCGTCTGCCACAAGTACAATCCACAAAGGCCCTGAAAAAAAACAAAAAAATCAGCAAAATAAAACAAATTTTGCGAGGCAGTTAAGACTATACCTCAGTCTTGGCTACAACAGCAACAAAACACAGCGTACATTAAAAGTAGTAAGCTGCTTTTGTTTAAAACCTTATAAGCTGACCTAGGCCTTTAATCACTTCTAATTATAGTTCACTCACGCATGTTCACAACACAACAATGTTAGCTGGGGCTGTAAAATAAGATGAGGTTCATTAACATATGTTAGTGAACTCTGATTAGAAATGTTAAATAATGGAGCTGAGTGGTGACCTAACTGGGGAGGCCCGTGCTGAAAATACTCAACGGGGGGAGACCTTTCTAAGACGCCTAAAAGGGGTTTCCTCTAAGTGGTAGTACTTTATCAACCCTGTGCCAAAACACAGGTAATCTCACATGCAACGCAGCTCAGAAGATGCCTCAGACACAACTTCAAATAAGAGCTACGCTAAATTGACAAAGAGAATTTTTTTTTTAATTTAGTCTGTGTGGCTGTTCTGTACTTTCCACTTACCGTACATCATCTCCACAATGGTTAAGTTAAAGAGGTCTTGGAGGGCGCGTAGACACAGCTTCCCGTCGCAGAGCAGCACCGGCCTCCGCTCATCAATGAACACGTTCTCTGATAATTGCCTCTGCACGTGCATAAGGAAAGAGAAAATCAGAAAATGAATGCTGTGTAGAGGAGATCATCATCAGTAACAAACTCAAAAGGTCAAACTTGACACTCTTCTAATGAGATAACCTGCTGATCAGACCCTCCATACCTGGAGTTGTGTGTTTGACCACATTTACAGATATTCACTGTCTTATCGTTGGTAAAGTTGTTGAAAACCATCTTGCAAAAGGATTCAGTGTAGAGTTATTAGCAAGAGGATCAACACTGTAATTACTAGAGCTTTTATCCTGTCAGATCAATCAACAAAAGATTATTCATGATAAACGTAGTGAGATTTTGACACTGTACCTGGCATGTGACATTGATATAAGGGGGTTCCATGGAGGTAGGGTAGGTGGTCATCGGCTTCTTGCCATTCTGTGTACAATCTCTGATTTCTGTCAGGCACTGCTGAACATCTGCAAACCGCGTAAAAAGCCTCTCCATGTTGTGGACGAGTTGCTCCAGCGCACGCTCCCTCGCAACGGCTGATGGCTTTTCAGCCAAAGGCAGGGTCGGGTCTGTGTGAAGTTTCTCCAACAGCTCCATGCGTGGAGAACTGGCCCGGCTGGAGTCTCTACTAGCGTGTCCGGCCACCGCCAGGCTGGAAATGCGGTTGACGTGGTCCATGTCGTAATTCTCCAACGTGATGGAAGAGGCACTGGAATGGGCTCTGTCTGAGAGGTCCACAGAGCTGGTGACAGGGCTGGGCTCGTTGCTCCTCACCTCTTCCACCAGCCTCCGCCTGTTCCCTGGTGAACGAATTACTCCCCCGCCAGGTAACACCAAGTCCTTTAACCCTGGGAGCCTCTCATCCTTAGATAGGTGCTCAGAGTGCCTCCTAATCCCTGCGCAGAAATTAGACGTGGATTCAGGATTGTGAGCAGTAGAAGGTGGTGTGACGACAGGTTCACCGTCGTACACCAGTTCCTTGGCAACAAGACGGAGTATATATTTATCTGTGTTAGAGGATGGAAGAAAAGCTGGATCATTGGACTTCTGCCTGCCCACCATCAACAGAAGCATCTTGTCATTGAGAAAGCACACGCCCTTTGGTCTATCGTTCGTCTGCAGAGAGATCTGCTGGATGTTCGGCATTGCAGAGGCAGTGATGCAGTACACAAGCACCATGTTACATGTGTTGGAAGCCACTGCAACTGTGGAAGCACGAGGATCAAAAGCCACAATATCAGGAACCAAAATCCCAGGGATACTGACTTTGCGGGTGGTGGTGACCTTCCGCTCGTAGGTGACCAGGATGAGGTGTGAGGAGTCCTGTCCGGAGCCTGTCATTGTGTCTCTGCGACGGAGGTGAAGAAGAGGGCTGGGGTCAGAGCGCCGGTGCCTCGCCAGAAGATGAGTGAGATCCAGGGGGCCTGAGCTGGAGATATAGGACCTATCTGACTCAAATGATCTTCTTCTTGAGTCCAGGACACTCTCATCGTCTGACATAAGCCCATGTGGAACCTGGCCTTGCAAATTCTCTGCCTCTGTTGGCATGTCGAAGGCCATACCAGCATTTAACCCACAGATTTTATCCAGTGGCAGCTCTGTTGCCACAGCCACCTGTGCCTCCCCTGTGGTCTCGATGGCACAGATATAGCCTCCTATATCAAAGATAGGACAGAAAGAACAGGCCACGAGGCTCTTCTGAATGTCATTCCAGATGAAGGAGTGAAGAGCACTGCCTATAGCTACAACCAGACGGGTACCATCCTTAGTCCAGCAGCCACAGTGGATAAGTCCACTACCTTTAATGTCTGCTTTGATTCTCCTGTTGTCCACTCTGACAGAAAACAGAACAGAAGTGTCCCTCTTGGTCAGTACAGCCAGCATGTCCAGTTTAGGATGCCAGACGCAGCCTTGGGAGAGCAAGGGGAAAGGCTCGCTCATCTCACAGGTTTGAGTGCACAGTAGCTTGTTATGCTCAAGAGCACTGAGCTGCAGTTGCCACACGGTGACATGTTTCTTGTGTTGAACAGCCAGCAAAGCAGGAGAGTCCGAACAGCACAACGGGCCCCAGAAGAGCCCAAAGACATGCTCAAACTGTCCAATGACATTTGTGTCACCGAATTTGACCTCACCATTGACAAAGTACAAAGCTGTCAGGCAGACCTGTTTGCCGTCTGTCCATGCTATCCCATGCACAGGGTGGATGGCTTGGTGGAGGGTATTGAGGCCGGTCCTTAGCAGCTTTGCCTTACCAAGATCCATCCTGGCGGGTGTGAAGAGGCTTGTTCAAGAAGAAAATGGAGAAAAAATATTACTCACAATGTTACCATTGATGGTGGAGGCTGCATCTGAATCTAAATAGGACCTGCACAGGCGTAGCTATTGCTACCTATGCAGATTAAGAATAGCAAAAGCCTCTCTTGTGTCTCCTTCCAAGTACATGCCTTAATCCCCCTTCCCTGAGCTGAGACAGTGGTGACGAACACGTATAGCTGCTTATGCTTGAATGACCTTAACAACACACAGGTGGAGTGAGGACCTCGGAGCATTAACATCAAGATATGTTGACTAGGTGTGTTTCGTCTCACCTCTTCAGCATTAATTCATCCTCATCCTGTTCAATTTACAATAATTCTAAAATATCGGTCGCCTCAGAAATACATAAGAAGGTAAACGACAAAATTGACCAAACTGGAGAATAAAATCAGAAAATAAATATTTACATGAATGATAAACCAAAACTAATTACGTTTTGTGTATGTTAGATATAAAAACGTGGTATAGAATAATATTTTACATAGGCGAAATAATGTCTTACATAAATGTAAATATAAAACATGTTGAACAACACAAGAACCATAAGTTCTATCACTGAAACTCCATCCAACTGTACGTCTTTACTCAATGCTATCTCATGTATCTTTATCAAGTTCACGAATTAATATACAGGATATAAACAAACGCGTCATTTTAATTGATACTTACTGTATTTTCCCGTAGACACTTCAAGCAGAACCTATTTGACACATAGAGTGAACATTTCCACTGATAAGTCACATTTTACCCATTAAAAAAATGTGTTCGTTACTATTAAACCCGGAAGCAAAACTTACTGAATTTTTCGGTTGCATTGTGGGATATGTAGTTTAAAAAAAAAAAAAAGGAACGCTCCCTGGGATTGTTATGCCGTTTTGCACGCGCGGTGGCGCTGCATGTATATTATTAAATGTTTAGTCATTTTAGAAAATTATAAAAAGCTTTATATTTGTTTGAAAAAAATGCTAAATAAGGACTTAATTCGATATGTGTGTGTATATTGAGTATGTATGTATGGTTGTAAAGTGTATGTAAAGGGGGGCAGGGTGATACGTGCGTGCGGTGGTTTGGGATCTCGGTGGTGTCTGAGCAGAAACTGGGAAATATCTTGGCTGTCTGACGGTGCGCGGTGTGACTACGGGACTGGAGTGTTCGGTGAATGCATGGTTTCCGCCGATATAAGCCGACTTGTAGCCGCCAAACGGGTACCACTGGCTCTCAGAACGGCGTTTTAAGGCTGTATGTTTCTGAGCTAATCTTCCTAGCAGCAGCAAACAATGGGTGTGGATGTCGAAGTAATATCTCCCGGTGATGGTAAGTGAATTTATTCGCTTGTGTGTGCATTGATGCGGGGCTTTTGCTGCTGCTGCTGCCGGTAGTGTGTGTGTATATGTGTGTATATATATATATGTGTGTGTGTGTGTGTTTAAGGGGGGGTTCTACTTCCCAGGAATACCCTTAAATGTAGTCAAAAGTTAGCAAAAACAGCTGAATACATTAGCTTTACTCATGCACGAGGGGAAACCGTTATCCTGTTAGATGTGTAGCAACTAATAACAATATTTGGGATGTAATTATTAAAAAATAAATAAATAAATAAATAAAAGTAAATATTTCACTGTTTGTTAGTGTTATCTTTCTAGAACTATCTATTGTTAATGTTAAATATGTCGTATTTGATAAGGTTTAGCCAATTCTTAACATTATGACTTTTTTTTCCCAGATAGACCGTGAATGCACCATAAGTGTAGGTGTATTTTAGCACAATTACTGGGCATTTGGGAGCGTCTTACTTTGGGAAAATAAGCCGTGGGCTAATGTTTCAGTATGCTTCTGAGAGACCACAGCCGCATATGTCTGCAGGCAAAGGAGACTGTGCCAGAAACACCCCATGCCACTGTTAATCTATGAGATTACCCCTGCAACACACATCCATTTAAACTCCCTTTTTTTCCCTCCTCTTTCAACAGGAAGGACATTTCCAAAGAAGGGCCAGACATGTGTTGTCCATTACATAGGTAACTGACTCTTTAACTTTTGGCATTCATGAAACCAGACATCTTTCCTGCCTCCTGCTTTTAGGGAGGAAATTTGCCCCTGTGTGTTTACCTGACAATATCAGGAGATCTGCATGCACCTGTGTGTCAAAAGTTGCAGCCACCACACCCAGACGACATCCACATGCTTTTTGTTTTACGCTTTTAAGGCGTGCTGGAACCTTTCAGAAACCGCTCATAACTCATGTACACTCATATATCCTGTCTTTTTCCTGTTTGTCTGTTTGGTGGTGTGGGGGGGGAGAGAGACGCTGAGACATTTTGGGAAATAAAATTTGGGCTATTCTGTGCCTCGGGGTTGGGAGTCCAGACAACTAGGTCAGACAGAAAGTAAACAAAAGCTAGTTCACTTGTCATCAGTCTGTTTGAGAATCACTGGGTTATTACACGGTTGTAAAGAGTCATTGTTGGCTTCTGTGGTGCTGGATTAGGAGTGATTTCAGTGTGTGAATGTTGTGTCACATATGTGTACAGGCGTGTAAGGAGCTTCAACCAAGACTTGCTCATTCTTTGATTCTAGTGTTTACATTTTTTTATGTGATCTCAGTGTTAATCATTCGTTCCTAGAGAGATTTCACATTTTTATCATATTAGAACTGCAGCCTTGTGTGGCTAGACCTGGACATCAAAAGTTACAGACTAAGCCCAGATAACAAATAGTGTATTGTTGAACTTGTTTTTTTGGACTGGAGAATGTAATCTGATTTCCCCTTGGCTGTTATTACTGCACAGATCAGGCTCTGTAGCAGTGAATTATGTTAAAACTGGAAATGATACATGGCAGGATGCAACTGAAGCGGCTCTGCTCCTTATTTTTGCATATGAGTCATTTTCCGTTTATTTTCCATAAGTCCCTTTTGCTGCTTCTCTGTTACAGGCACATTGTTTGTTTCCTGTTGTTGCTTGTGACGTGAAACTGGTTAAAGATCAGTGTTTTCCTGCTAAGATTACATTTCATAGTGCATTTTGGCATCAATGGCATTTTTACTGCTGATGAACAAGCTTCACATTGTAACATTAAAGCCTTTTTATGGTTTCAGAAAGAATTATTATTGAATATACAGCAATGAAAGGCAGTCTTCCCTCGTGAGAGTTGTTTAGTTGGCAGACAAAAGGCGGTGCAAATTCTAACGAGAACCAATCAAAAATGATGGCTAAAATTTTGGCGCATGCAGCCAAATGAGCAGAGCCTGTCTAGACATAGAGACAGCTCATTGTAATTGATCCTATGCTATCTTCTCATATTTGCCCCAAAGGCTTTGTTGACCTGGGTGATCTGCCAAAAGAAGCTAATCCTGCATGAAGAAAAGATGCAAGACAGAATGAGTGTGTACATATTGCATTTTAAGCTTTACATGGAAAACACAACAGATGTAATTCGCCATTTTGATTTACAAATATATTGGATTACAGTTAAAGTTTATAATGTAATTACATAACATGTCTTCATGTATCTAGTTACTTATCACAGTGCTCAGTTTATACTGGGGCTGGAGGGTCCTGTCTTTAAGTCCTGTTGACACCAGTTTGTGCTCCAGCCTGGGAAATGACCTCTCCAATTATTTTCAGGTTAATTCTCACACTTATTATGCACACGGAAGGAGCTTTAGCCTGAACTGCCATTGTCTGATCAACCCGTTCCTCTGTCTGACTTTTCTTGCTGTGACTCATACAACATAAGCTCCTGGTATTTTGACATTGGCAGCAGTGGCTTGCAAATGGCAGAGTTAAGACAAAGTGCCCTGTACTGTACCTGGAATAACAACAAAACCCAGCTGTAAATATGTTATTGTATGAGCAGGAGGAAGACGTTTAGCTTTGGGTCGAAAAATGTGGCTGTACGGAGCGGTGGGCCGTGTGAAAATAAGACCTTAACCGTGAACGTAAACCCGAAGATCAGCCAAGGAATGTGGTTCTCTTAGACCAAATTAGAGCGCTTGTTATGTGATTAGTAATATTAGACCTATGGTACGTGTTTGCACCTGTTAACAATTGCATATCATCGTGTAGTGGAGCTTTAAGGACATGCTTCTAAGTTATGTTCATTTTAAGGTGTGTATGCACTACCACTGATTTAGGTGATGTTGGCAAGACTGTAGCAACATATTACGATAGATTAGAGTTTTATTTTCACTGTGGATTAAGCCGTTTGATTAGTTGCTAGCCCAAAATAACATCCGCAGATGTCTTGTTAAATCCACGAGCCAAAGATAGTCTAAATAAAACAGAATATATTAAAGTTTAAGAAGATAATATCAAAAAAATGAATTCATAATCATGATATCTGATGAATTGAATGGGGTACAAACTGTCACAGTTTAGGAAAAACTCTACCAAATGCATTAAATGTGAAAAAAAAGAAGTGTGATGTGCATTTACTTATAAATTAAGGTAACAGATAACATTGCTGTGTAGTACATGGGGGCTTAAAAACACATTTACGCACACACGAAAGTTCCAAATAAAATGCAAAATGAACCATTGCCTGCCTCAAATCTTTGCATGTTCGCTGTTTGCTAAAAATTAAAGCAGCACACAGACCATAATCCGGCGATATTTGAGTGTATCAATATTTTATTACACCCCTATGGGATGCAAAGACGCTCAGATTACCCAGGTGGCCTTTAGTGCGTAACCCCAGCCCGCACTTTCCTGATAGTGGGGTGAAGATAAACAGTAATGCTAAGGAGAGGGTGATTTCCCAGTGCATAAGGAGATTTGACACTATTATGTTTCCAGGCTTTGGCATCAGAGAGCCTCACTCTCACAGACCGCTGTGCGTTTGTGATCTGCACTTTCATCTCTGGGACTCTAGACATGCAGACACGCACACATGCAGTGCGTGACCCTCCTTTGACTGGAGCTGCACAAATGAAGCTGCTCAGTCATTCACACACATTCTTGTTTCTGTCTAAGTTTGTCTGTGTAGCATAAGCAGCGAGGCTTCTCTCAGCACCACGTCTCTTATCGGTGTTACCACGACAAGCAACCTGCTGTGGGTTAAATTGGTCCGAGATGCATTTTACACTCGGATTATGTTTCACGGGCCTGCTACACTTCTACAAATGTACACACTGAAATGTCCAGTTCACTTTAAAAGGACCGGCTAACACGGCTAATGGTTAATTATCTCGCTTAAGAACACATTGTTGGTTTTTGGAAGAGGAGGGTCACACATTTAGGGTTAGGGGTTTCTCCTGCCCTCTTTATGCCTCGTGCTGAGCCAGCGATCCTGAATTCGCAGACACTTTCGTCTGCACTGACAGAGGGCGGCAGGTCTTATATCAACTAATATGAAGGTAACAACAACGGCCGTGGATTTCAGTGATTGACGACTGTGGGTCACAGCGATAAACGGCAGTATAGGTCTCCAGTGACCGGACTCGGAGCTTTGGGAGCACCCGGGCTTATTCAAAGTGATGTCATGCCTAAATGCGGATGTCTTTCCTTTACCATGTTTGAGCTCCGGACATCACCATGAAACGTGCTGAACGCTGAAACCTAATGGCACTTGGTGCGTCACAGAAATAGACTGAAACGCCGGCTTGTGTGTCAGGAGATGCCAAACTTGCCTTACAGAGTAGAATGCTGTGTTGGAGTGCTGTGGGATCTCAACAGCTTCGAGTTAAAGTGCAGACCTCTAGCTTTTAATTATTGAAAAGTGCCTTTAGTGTTTGTTGTTTATGTTCTTTGATGTAAATGCTTCTAATTACATTACATGTTTCATTTGCTTCCACTTAATTCAACTATATTTCATGATGATTTATCAGCAAAGCACCAGCAAGACTTTATTCTTCCCATTGAGACGCTTGCAGCTGTGAAATGCTGCAGCGCATATAAGTTAGTCGTAGACAGATAGCTTAACACGCAGATCGCATCTCATTTCACCCACACTTGAGTTGAGGGGGTTGTTGTGCTGGCAGGCGTCCTAGACGGGGGCGAGACAGGATACAGTAAACGGAGTAAAAATAACCCCACCCCTGTGCACTACAGCATTTTGCAGATCCAGCCAGAGCACCGGCAAGTGAAAGCCTCTCATGAGGAGAGAGTGTGGGAGTGTGGGGGGGGAGCCGGCCTCAGGAAGGGACAGCCTCTGCTTTATTTTTGCAGAAACCCCGCCCGTACTTAAGCTGTCCAAAGAGTGATAACGGAGCAAGTGATACAAGTGGCATTTAGGATTTGTTTTGGATGTTGTTGCATTCCTGTGACTACAGCCCTTACTGAAACATTTATGTATGCTGTTAAAAGAATTCAATGCACTGCAACACATGACACTGAATTCACTGAACAATATCCAGGGCACTTAACATATGATGCTGTAACTGAGTCAGAATAATTGGGATCCTGAGTGAAACTGTCCTCATGACAAAGCTTTTGTGCATTTTTCACAGGAAAGACACAGTAGAAGGTGTAATGTTTCATTTCTTGGTCCATTTTTTTTTTTTTTATCATTTCCAAAACTGGTTTTCCAATAGTGCTGTAGAGCCCAAGTCATAGTAGATTTTTAGGAGTACATAATTACAATATCATATTTGTCACAGTTTCTCATAACCAATCTACAGCGGAAAAACTGATTACACCATCAACAGTCATCAAAAACAACAGCTTTGCATTCCAGTCCTAACTCCTGTGTGTATCATGTGACTAAAACAGACAGAAAAGAAAACATGGAATGAATAAAAGCACTGTTTTTGTCAGGCAGGTACACACTGCAAACACAGCATTTTGATGGAGCTTTGAATCGTTCAATATGGCAGGTCCACTTGTTTTTTTGTGGCATTTTCTTTTTCTGAGACCATATTAAAGGCAGGCCCACATGTCCATATATGCAAATGTTCTTTATAAGTTCTGCTCGATCTAATGACATATTTATTTCAGATTTTAAGTGCTGCTTATAGGAAAGTCATAAAAGTGGCTAAAACTAGTAAAAGGAGGAGTGGATGGACATCATTTATGATATTTTTAAGATGGAGAGAATTACTTTTGCAGTAAAACTACGACAAGGTCTGTTTTTGAAAAGATGGGAAAGATGGGTTTGGCATGTCACACCAGTTGAACCATCATGGCTTATGTAAATTTCACCCTCTTTTTCCTTTTTAACCCTTTTGTATCGAATTTTTTTTCTCCTTTTAATTAATTTTTTAATATCACAAATGCACATTCCTGTTCTAGGGAGTTTAGTTCTTCATTTTGTTTAGTATAAATTCTATCTTATGTATTGCCGAGGAACGACCAATCAAACAATCATCCTTATCTGTTTTGTCTATGGAGTTACGGGGATATCGCTGTTGTAATTTTCAGATGAATGGATGACAATGGTGAATTATGTGAATAAACATGCGAACCATGGAAAATCCTAATAAAAAGAGAACTGAAAAAAAAAAAAAATTCTGCTCGACACTGATAGAAACACTATTGCAGCAACTTCAGCCACATTTGTGACTGCGTAAAGGAATAAAGCGGTAGAGTTTGTGACCTTTTAGTCTCTGCTGGATTCTCGACAGCAGTGATCGGTCACTACAGCTGTCAACTATTTTATATCTTTAAACAACTCAACAAGAACCACAGTATCAATCAGATGCTTCTGTCATTCATGCATCATGATCTAAAACTGTGATGGACAAAAATAATGTTTTGTGAGGTCACAGTGGCCCTGACCTTTAACCTTTTGCCACCAAATCTAATCTGTTCACGGTCGTTACGGTCACTAGTTTTCACTTCCTTCCAAGTCACTTCCAAGACGAGAGTGTTTCGTTCTGATCAACTCGCTCACGAATGGAACTGTCTAACAGGAATAGAAAAGGTCGCAGAGTCTCAGTAAAACATCGACTCAAATGACAGAAGAATTTAATAGAAAACTATAAAATACATGTATAAAGCAAGAGTAAAGGTGAAGCAGCATTTATGTATTCAGCTACAACAAGAAACAAACTTCATTTCCATTTATGCTAAAGGTCATTCCTTCTTATTTCACTGTGTGACTTACTCTTAGAACATTCTAGAAAGCGGTTCCTTCCTCATATTACTTTATTATATTATTATTATTATCATTATATGTGTTGTGTTTTCTCAATTTTTCAGTTTAGTTGCGATTTTTTATTTTCCTCTGTTTGTTCCATCCATTTATTAATTTGTTTGTTAGCACACTGAAATGCCTTTCTGTATGAATTGCTTCATAGAGTTGGATTGAAATGCATTTTGCACCGGCGAAGCGATCACTTCTTTATTTTTCTTATTAGAGAGTACTTTCGCTGTTGTGGTCGACTGTTTTCCATTTAGTGCCATTCAACTTGACTCACACTGAGGATCGGCTATTTTAACAGCATTGAGGATGTGAAGGATCCATAGACGCATCCTTGAAATATCTCCAAAAGAAGGACTCTGTCTCTGGAAGGATCTTGTGGATTGGAACAGTCATAGCTTTATGTAAACGGAGAATGAGAATGAAAATGTTTGTGCCGAATTTTAATAAATTCTGTTGATGTTTTAAATGTAATGGGAACAGACTGTCTATCTCTAAGGAGACGTTTCTAAAAATGTTATTGGAATAGTTCCATCTCGGGTACAAATCAGCACGATGAAATCTTCCTAAAAAAAGAGGGAAAACAACTAACACAGAGGACGTGGGATTCATAGTTGTTACTGCATGTAGCCACCAGGGGGAGATCAAGATATTTTGGCTTCTACCTTGAGAAGCTGTCATTACATCCATCTTTATATACCGTCTTCGATACATATACGCCGATACTGTAATATCTGTGATAGGCCGTATCGGCTGTCTCAAGCCATTTGATATACTAGTCAGGCTCCTGGGCTGGGATGTGCCCTCCAGGACACTTGCATGTGTAAGTTGCTCTTTTTAGCCATATGCAGGTGTACAGTATCGCCGACACAACCCACTCACCACACATCGCCAGCTTCTCAAGAGATACCCCAACAAACCCAATGGAGTCATTAGTGCCAGGATACCATCCCCCACTAGCTGCCCACCGCTGAACTTTGCCAATACATGTTTACATGTGGTAGCTCCTTCTGCCAGAATACGAACCCGCAAGTTGTTGCAAGAAGGTTTTTTTTTGCTCCAGCCGCTGCTCAAACGTCCAGTAGCAGGTGGCATTCGCCTTGGTGTGTGCACTTGATGACTCCACAGCTGGAACAGTCCCAGCCTACAGATATCTGGGCTACTGTGATTCTTGGAAACGATGGTCCTACTAAGTTTAGTGGGGAATGAAAGTAGAGAAGCTGTACAGTACCAGACACCATCGGTAAACCTCAGTGAACACGCAACCTTAAATGCCAATTATTCACACTTGTTGAACTACGTCAGAGAAAGATAAATCACAGAGTATCACTGTGGAACCCGCAAATATGAGTGGACGTACTATTATTACAATGATTATTCAGTTTCGCTAGATATTAACTTCCTGTAAGAATGTGTAATAGGTTAAAAAAAGTTGATTATTCTATACCATATCTATGTCATATCACCCAGATGTAGCACTGGACGATATGAGAAAATTATTTGAGTCATTATGAACAATTTGCAATTATTTATTTATACTGTTCAAAAGACAGCAATAAGAACATAAATAATATACATACATAAATATGTATTTTTTAGGACAATGAGAAAATGTTGAAATTTACAGTGATGATTCCAATTGGAGTTGCTTTGTGACCAAGAATGTACACATTACTCATGTTGAAATGTGTCATTGTTTTTTCTGACTCAAACATACACACTTAAACTTGCATTAAAAATACAAAAGCTCCATAACTAAAAAAACCTTGATCTTGTTTAAGAGTTATGAATGCATCTGGGTGAAAAGAGAGGTGGGTGAATTGATTACCCATCATGCCTACTGCCTACAGTATAAGCCTGTGGGGGCAGTGTTTTAGGATCTAGGGTTGGTTCAGTTGGTCAGGTCCAGATTCAGCCAAGTTATGTGTCTAAAAATAATGGAAAATTTAAATGTGTGACTAGAGG
>JAPTYQ010000017.1:19841447-19870898 GCA_029814465.1 Ostorhinchus cyanosoma | reverse complement strand
CACTTTCATTATTTGGGGTGTCTTTGATTTCCTCCCTCTATAGGGTGATCATTTTCATTTCTATCAAATTATGTGGCATCATTACATCACCTACTTATTATCAGGAAAGCTATTCAAGATCGTTTTTACCCCCGTTTCGATCTGATGTGTTATCGAAGTGTTCCTCTAATTTTTTTGAGCAGTGTATGTATGAATGCGTACACTGCCCAGCTCAATTCCCCTTTCTTTATTTAAATATGAACTTTTGACTCTGACTGACTGGACTTTTGACTTTGTTGTTTTTTTGGGGGGGGAATTTATGAACTGTAGAGCATGTGGGGGGGGATATGACTACATTTGTCTGTTATTATTTGGTCTAAAAAAGCTGGTGAACTGCCAGGTACTAAAATGAACCCAGTTTTATAGAAACACTCATTTTGATTAATGGTCTTAACAGTTAACCAGTTGTCATATTGTACATGTCACACAAAAGAAACCTATTTGATCAAATACAGCAGACATTATTTTATATCTGTGATTTTGTTTTGTATCATTTTTTTTTACTTTCACACATCTGACTAACCTTAACCTATCAGAAACTGTTTTTAATATGACGTACATTAATGACCTACAGTGTTTAATATCCACTCACTACCTGGTGGCATATTGCCAGAGCAGTGTCCACTTTTACTGTATGCCGCCAGTCTTTGAGCAAAAGAGAAAACCTAAGAGGAACCTGATCCCTGTTGACACAAAGTTTAAATGACTATATTCCACAAACACGGAGGCGGTGGGCCTTCTCTTGGGACTTGTACAAGCCCGCAGCTCCTGTGTACAGTTTAAATAGCTGGTGGATGATTAGAAGGATCAAATGGCCAAGGGATAAAACCACAAAGGGGTGCTCTGCTCAGTGTGAAAACATTAAGGTGCTCATTATGATTACTTACGACCTGTTGACTCACTAAAATTGCTGTGAAATTGGCCATACGGTTGAGGAATGCTGTGCCCAGACAGACAGTAATTGCATTTCCTGTTAGTCTCCGAGTTCCTCTCCCTCGCTCTGTGCGGGTGTGAGACTGAACAGTTCTTTTAGCTGTCTTCGATTATAGATATTCTTGAAATCGCTGTCAGCAAAGACAGTCAGAAGGCATAAAGCTACACTGCGCACATTACACTTGAGTGACACATTAAGGGAAAATCCTGAGAGAGTGTTTTTCACTTTGATTTCGCCATCATCATTTACAGAGTTTTAACCAAACCCCACAAACTGACCTGACCCTATTAGGGTTTAACTCGACTTTACAGGGTTTCGTAACAGCTGAGAGCCGAGGGAGCTATCTCCAAAAACGTGACTAGAGAGCAGAGTATGGCGGTACATGTGAACGTATGGCGTACATAATGCTGATTTAAAGTGCAACTCTCCAAAGACTGCACCTAGGCCTCTTAATGGCATTGAGTTTGAGAGAACAAGCTCGCTCCTCTGTGTCCTGTTCGATAAAACTGAGGTTTGGACGTATGCCATCGCTGGGGGCTTGGCAGGATGCAGTGACTCGCTGAGGTTTGAAACCCCATTAAAAATTGTCACTTTATTTTAAGCAGCTGCCACACTTGTGAGTCCCACATCCTTCTGGAAAACCAATCAGCACCCTAAAGCTGAGCGGGGATTGGCCAAACGAGATTCATACTGTTATTGTCTGAGTTGTTAAAGTTAGTTTCCCCTGGATGACTTGAGGGTAATGAAGGCTTTTAATTTTCTTGTCACCTAAATCTGTCCAGTGAGGTGTGTCATGAAGTGTTGGGAGGATTATTATTTTTTTACTGCGTACTTGTTTAATCTGTGGATGAACCGATGACTTTCCTGAAGCTAAAACTGTAAAATCTTAAGGCTTTTGCACACTGAGAGCACAATGAAATAACATAAAACTGCAAAATGCTCATTTTTAGTATTTTGCATATAAGGTATTTGTACTGGCAGTAATGTGAAATGGAGTGGTGTAAGAAAATCCCCACAATGCTTTGCAAACGCTGGCACTCATGGCAAACAGTGCAGCCAAAGTACTGAAAAAAAAAGTTATAATCACTGGAAATAATCATACAAAAAGTTTTAATAAGTCCTTTAGCATACCTTTTATGTAATTGGATCACTGAATTGTTGATGAAGCAGTTCCTGAAAACACTCAACAGACCTTAAAATGACAATTTATGAGTCACAGTACAGTTATTTCCATGTCCCGGCAGCAGATTTTCTGAGCTTCCCTACTCATTTGATATCAGCGATCAGCAGAAGTCTCTTTAGGGAGGCCTACATGGAAATAGCTGCTGTGTAAACATACTTTCCTGGATGTTTACACATTGGTCAAATTTCACTCTGTCCTGCAAATTCTGACTAAATTTGCAGGACAGAGAAGGCAGATCCTTAATGAGATTTGACAGCATTGTAGTTCGTAACATAGCAAGCAACAAGGTACAGCCATGTTGTAGCATTGCAACAAGTGGTGTCCCATTTCAGGTAATGGGGGAGAGCTGAGGACACAAATATATAGTATGATCGAACCGGCGTGGGAATGGACCTGGGTCTTGTAGATTTACCTGTTAACGTCATGTATCTCACTAAAGTTTCTAATTTTTTCTACATTTCTGCTTCACTTACAGGACAGATTACATTACAGAGGATGGGCAAAGGAATAAATAAATCAAAGGAGGAGGCCAGTAGATGTACTGGGTCTTAAGGGGGATGTCCTATGAGACATTTCAGTGATGGGTTTGGTTATATGGTGGTAAGAAGGTAAGAAGTCAACACTAACTGTATTTATAGATTAACGATTGATGTTTTACAACCTGTCGAAGAAACTTACTTTAATGAGTTCCTTCAGAGGGCTTCATCTTAAGTCATGTAGTTGTCCTTCATATGCAGATGGGAAGGGCAGTCATAGTTTAAAAAAAGAGGAAAACTGAAAATTCCTGCAATCATTCTGTTCAAATCTTTGCAGCACATAAAGTATAAGCTGTCAGTAATCACTTTTCCATTGACCCTCAAATATAACTTGGGCATAAAAATGTACCCAATGGAAAAAATAACAATTATGCCAAAACTTGTATTTTGATTAAAAGTTTATTCGCTGGCAAGAGGTGGTTTTATGGGCGGAGCGCAAATGGTATATCGTGCAAAACTGCGATGGAAAGACTTTTTTCCGCTACTAGTCACATGAATAAAAAAAGAGACGTTGACGGACGTTACAACAACCGTAGTAGAAGAGTTTTAAAACCAGGAAACGGAATAATTTCAATTTAGTACAGGATAGAAGGGTAATATATGATAATAATGAATAAATCTGTAAATCAACGTGATATTTACGTTCATCGCCATGTTTATGGAATGACTTCTTGTGTCATCACGCGATAATAAATAAGTCATTGCATTTGTGATTTAATGGAAAAACTGACATTACACACTTCTGTGTTTTTGACATTTAATAAAATATCAGTAAAGTTTTGCGCATAAGTCCGATAGAAAAATGAGTACTGTCTTTTGTCTGTTCTGTCTCTGTCTCTTTGTATAGAAATACACATACTGTACATACACAAAGTTACACAAACACACTCTCATGTACGGGGAACGGTTTTGTCTCGCTTGCTGTTGGCAATTTAGTCCTTATAGCATGCAGATGGTTGGTGTCACTCCAAGGTAAACCTCAGTTCTGCCAGACAGAGTGCACACTACCTGCCAGCAGCCTCTGCTCTATCATGGTCTAGTAGCATCCACCAACCCTATGCTTCGCAGTGGGCGTCTGCTTTGCAAATCCATACACACAGTCTAGTTCCTGTTGTGCTTCTGTCCTCAAATGGCTAGAGATGAGTATAAACAAGCCCAGAAACCCCGCTGTTTATTGTTACAGGTATGTGCAGTCAAGGCCCTAGCAACAGGGGGTGAAAACGCCACTGTTTATTTTATATCCAGTTCTGAAGTGTGCTCCGAGACACACGGAACAGGATGAATAACACATTTAGGAGGAAAGAAAAGACAAAAAGCAAAATAATCAACACTGAAGCAGAAAGATGGAGGGGGTGTGCGGAGGATTTTTTGGCAGAATTTTGCAAACAGCAGCAGAAAATTACAAGCCCCAAAAAGTTAGTAGAAACATGTCGTCTCAATGCTTTCGACAAAAAAAATATTTTAGAAGTGCAAGAAACGAAAGGGGAGGGAGAAAAGTTTTGTTTTTGTCTATGAAAGTTAAAATGTTTGACTAGGCTGAGTTCCAGCATGGAGGACAGCCAGCTGTAGTTCCCCCTGTTCTGGTGGGCCGTGAGGCAGAGGTCAGCTAAGTCTGCTGAAATCAAATCCAGTGTCTCCCACCCGCAACAACAATGTGGCAGAATGTCCTGAGGCTAATGACACGGTTACGCTGTTGTGTTCTGGGGTAATTCTAACGAAAAGTTTGAGCCTTGCCCTCGCTTGTCTCTCCAGATTACATAGACATGTAAGGCCTGTCTAAGCAAAAGCCAGGTGCCTTATCCTATCACCTTGTGTGGCACAGAAACAGCTGAATTAGCAGAACCTTGGCTAACATTTGTCTGGTATATAAATGAGATCTCATATCCAGTTTCATCTTTGAGACCTGTTCGATGTCTCTGTCCAAATGCGCTGTTGTATTCACACCTGATGACAAAAGCAGATGCACTTTGACGGTGAAATGTATTTAAATGGTGATGTTTATGCAAAAGACCAATAATACCAAAAAAAATCTGTTGTATATCATTGATAGGTGCTTTGTGCTGCATTGAACTTTGTGCGAGTTGCACAATACCTGCATACTACAGTAGTATTGAACTGTATGAAATGTTACACTGCTACAAGACCTTGCTTAATCAGACTGAGCCATGGTTTCCAGATGGTATTTAGATATGTAATGCTAACAAATGAGGCTTTGCTATTATAGTAACATGCTCCTAATGTTATTCTAGCAGCTAAATCTCTCTCTTTCTAGTGGTTAGAGCAGCTTAGATGGTTTCCTCGGGCATGGACTAAGCATGTTTGGGTATGCACATTCTCTTCTTAGCATGTAATTGTAATATTATTGCCATGAAGTCCTTGAATTTAGGAAACAACACAGTACCGGTCTGTATCTTGAGGATATTGTCTTTTGCATTTGATCTTGGAGACTCATGCAGCTCTGTCTAGGACGTTCTTTGAAACTGCACACAATATGCTGTGACTGCTGTTGTATATATAAAATCTGGCTGCTTAATGGATTTTGTAAATTAGATCCATATCGATCCGTCTCTATCATCTTTATATGCTTATCTTCTTTTTTTCCCCATTTTACACACCTTTCAGTTCGACTTCAAGGAATGCATTTTTTCTAGTCCTGCCCCTGTGTTCCTGACAGGTAGTGACTGCATGAGAGGACAGTTTGTCCTGCAGAGCTATGCAGGCTGCAGGGGCCCATGTTTGGCTTGGATGCCAATGAATAACATTGTATGGAGAGAGGAAATTAAAAATGCAGGGTTGTAATTTACTGGAGAGTGGAACTGATTTAAAAGCTCTTTTTTTTTTTTTCACCGCTTTGCTTGAAGTTTTCCAAATATGCCACAGCTGAGTGTGAACTGAGCTTCGTTGTGCTGGCAATAACAAGTAACAGGCAAATCTGCCAGTTCTCTACCTTACTCCCTCTTCCTTGCACTTGGCAAAGACAGCACCATGCTAAGGTAAGCCTTCATGGAATCCAAATGCTAGACATGCCTAAATGATTTCACATCTCAAATAGAATGCAGCTTTATTCTATCATGACAGATGCAAAGGCATTTCCCCCTGCAGAATATGTATGCACTACTTGCTAGCTTGCCAGAGTGTTGACTGATATCATCCTTTACTTGTGCAACATTCTCAGATTACTTGCTTGCCTGTGGTCGCTGTGGGTGGTTCCCTGGTGTGATACAGGTAACAACAGATTAATAGAGTCATGAATCTAGCTTTACAAGGTAGTTGTAAATAATTTTGGAAAACCTCTCCTGGTCGTTCTCTTAAAGTTAAAATGGCAGTATTTTATGTATGAACTTCGTCTCTACTGTATTTCTTCTGTGCAGAGAGCTGTCCTGACACTGACTAACACTAATGAAAGAGTTACAAATTAGGAAGCATACCTCACTCAGGCGAGCTGCTGAGTTAAAGGAAACTGCTCTTAGATTTTTTTTACGGCTTTCTCCCTTTATAAACCTCAAATTTGCTGCTGGGTAACTCAACCACTTCCTCCCTTCCTGTGAGATCAGGCAGTCAAGCAGGGTGAAGCCAAGCAGTGCAGGGGCTGCTGTGGCTTGCAAACAGCTGGCACAGTTCTCACTATACCTTTGGCACCTGTGGGTGGGCGTCAACACTGTTGGCTAAACAAACAAGGCCATCGTCCAGCTCCTACCGCAACCATGAACAGCGTATGGAATGAGAGTGCCACCTTCAGCAGTGGAGGCTAAGTGGCGACACAGTTACTTACATGTATCTTTCATCTGCGGTGTCAAAACGGAGTCATTTCTATTAGAAAAAGATGATGTTACTCCTCAGTTTGTTGTAACTGTTGTTTTAGTCTCACTGATGTATGGCAGGTTCCAGTGCTCTCCTGCAGATGGCGGTGTTGCCCTGGTCTTGTTAAAAGTAAAGCACTATGTGTGAGGCCTTTTTCCTAATTGATGACTTTTAACAAGCCTATGCAAATGTCTCTCCCTGTCTCCGTCTCTCATTCTGTCTTGGCCTCAAGCCTGCGATCAAAGACTAGATGTTGAAAATACTGTGCCGCTTAGGAAAAAGGTGACTTGTGAGTGAGGTTTTTTTTTTTAGCTGAGTTTTGGCCAGCTTTTAGAGCCTATTCACCCACGTGAGAGTCTGGTAAGGCATCACCTTCCAGGCTGGGGAGGTAAATGAGATGGATGAAGTAGCCACTGATCTGTTTGCCTAAAACAAACACAAACTGGAATTTGCCTCCGTGATGGTTACATGGAAGACTTTAGGGCTGTAGCGCCGCACACCATTACCACCAGCGGAATTTTCCTAAAACAAGACAAGAGAGTCAAGTAGCCAGATAGACAGAAATAAAATGAGCGAGGAGTGAAGGGGACCCTCCAGAGAGGAGTGAAACTTTCCACAGGTTGGCCATGTTTATGTGGAGCTGGCAGGGCCTGTGCTGAGGAAAGGATGCTGTGGAAGTCAGACTTGTTGCTGAGCAAGGTTCTTGTTCTCCTCTGATCTCTACAAACGCCGACTCTCTGGCTATCTTTCCATCTTCTTCCTCTTGCAATATCTAACTCTCAGCCTCTGGTCACTTATTTACCCTTTTGTCCTTCTTTCTTGCTTTTTTTCCACATCATAAATGTGCTGATGTGTGTCCAGGAAATAAAAAGGCATTCAGAAGGACTTGGAGTACCCAGTTTTCACTCTCTGCAGCCCCCCAACCACCATTACCACCATCCCACTACTACCTCCCCCTTGATGACACAGCCGTTTTTTTTATTTTATTTTATTTTTTTTAAACTTGATGGGAGCCCAGAACAATAGTGGATGAAGCTGAATCACACACATTTTTGCTAGACTAATAGTTTTCAGGCAGGCGATTTGAAAACAAGCACATTTCATGGTTACTAAAATAGATCAGTCAGTGAAAATAAACACGGCTGATTTGTTTTGTCTGGAAAATGTGCCTATATTGCAACTTAAATAGCATTCCTGTTTAATATATTTATTGAGAGATCAGCCTAAAGATTTCCTCCTGTGTATCATACAATGGACTTAGTGTAGCCCATGTCACCATCGCCTCATCTCCATCAGCGCACAGACGTTTACTCTTCAGTTCTCAGCCCTTCCCCAGTCTCCAGGATGACAGGCCCACTGGGGACTTCTGTATATGATAAACTATGTGATATGAACCTCCACTGACCTCTCCTCCACCTTTTCCTTCTCCCTTGCCTGTTCACATCTACCTTTTTTCTTCCTCTTCCTCATCCTTAATAAATCCCCCTCTCAGATTTCTCTTTCTGCCCTTCATGAGTCCCCCTCCTCAGCCTCAGCTGCTGGCTCTCTGCCCACAGTTGAGGATGTGAGTGCCCAGCGACGCTGTGTGATCCCCGGGGATGGAGAACCGGCGAAGCAGGGGGGCTGCTGATGGCGGTCAGAGTTAGAATGAGCTGGGCAGCCACAGGAGAAACCACAGCGTGTGTTTGTGTGCCGTAGCGTGTGTTGGTGTGAACCCTTGTCTCAGGGGTTAACACACTATGTCCTGCATAATAGCCTAAAAGACCTTAACCCTTTACAAGGCCCTCATAGAAATACTCTGAAATTTGAAAATTCAACCTTAGTGTGAGGATCTAACAAGACTTTATTACTTTTGTGAAATTTGTCAAACATTTTTTTATTTTTAAGTAGAAAATCAGGGTTAATGAAGTTACCATATTTGGTTCCTTAACTGTAAGTGGCTAAAAAAAATCCAAGAAAAACTCATTTAAGGTGAAAAGAACATGTACAGTATTTTAGAACATTACAACTTCACTTTTAGAACATTACAACAACTTAAGTGTTGATACTGTAGAGACACAGTATCATGTTGAACATCATTGCTTACATTAGTCAGCGTTCCTGCAGGGTCTTAAAAGGTTTTAAAAGTCTTGAATGTGCAAATCTGCATTTAATATCTTAAAAATGTCTTTAAAAGGTATTCAATTTAAAAAAAAAAAAAAGGATAAGAAACCCAGAAGTGAAGGCACTGGAGATGCACACAGGAAAATAAATGTATAGATGGATTGTTTTGTTCTTTTCTGAAAAGAAATGAAATATAAAAAAACACGGTAAAATGTTATATGTGCATGTGAATGTAAAACATGTAAATTCTCCACTACAAAATCCAATAAAAAGTTGAATTAAAAAAAAAAAAGGTAGCTCTTAAGTTATGTAGTCTTAAACGGGTTCACTGTGTTGAGTTTAAATATGTCTGGGAAGTGTCCAAAAAAGAACACTAGTCAGCTGTGTTCCACCTGGTCCAACTCGACAATTTATTTTGGAATTAGGAACTAATTATCGTTGACTTTGCAGCCCCTGGTGAGAAATGACTCAGAACAATGGGAATCAAGGCGTTGGAATAAATAAATACATTTTCCTAAATTCTAGAAGTCAGAAGTTTTTTCCAGTATGGCCATAGAATAGGCTGTGGAATGGGCATTCAATTATGTTTAAGTAGTTTTAAAAAGGTCTTAAATTTCACTTGAACAAACATGTAGGAACCCTGATTAGTACCTTTACTTCATGGTACCAAACAAAGCAGTTACACTCACTTTCCATGCAGAGGTGGGCCTTGCAGACCACATTTGACTTAAAATTGTTGACTCACCTGTAACTGTTGCTGTCACTGTCTTGTAAAGCTTGTGGAAATGGCCAAAACTAGTCACTTGTCCGATAAAGGGTTAAACACACACACACACTCACACATAAACGTGTTGTGTGTTTGTATGTGTTCAGTAACCCACAAAAACAGGGCTGGGCAGTTCTGGTTCAGTTCTGTTGAAAGCATTAAATGTTCAGTAGCTCTGAGGAGTGAGCTGTTAGCTAGAAGTAGCTGTCATAAAGAGATTCCCTTGTCTAATAATGAGGTTTGTTAAGTTAGGCCAAACTGGGCCACAGCTGCACACTGCGGTAAGCTTGACCACTAAACCTTATGTTCTGAACACAAGAAAGGCAAATCTGAAATCAGAGTTTCTGTTTTTAATGACCATGGAGGACAAACTTATCAGTTTGATGTCAGAGCTTTGAAATAATAAGAATGAAAAAATGAATATGGCTGGTTTTTACAAATTCCCCTTTGCTGATGTGTATAAAAGGTGTATTATTCACAGTCAGTTTTCTTTTTAGGACTAGTACTAGTTGAAGACATGCTTAAAAATGACACGTCATGGTGTCTAGTGTCATAGTAACTTCAACACAAAATATCAGATGGAAATGCTATAAACTAACTGTCAAATCAAACACAAAGTGCAATTCATACAGAAAAAAAAAGTTAGTAAATGAATATTCTTTTCTCATTTCACTGGTCATTACTTATTCCTCAGATAGTCCTGTGGTGTGGACATGCATCAGAACCATAGAGTCTAAATATGTGTATTTAACTACATGAGTGATAGTGTAAAAATGCTGATCCAATAATCAGCCATAGTAAATAATCAGTCTATCCCTAGTAGGCGCATGGTTTTTTTGTCAAGTTCACATTCTTATTGTAAAGTGTCTGTGCTACTAGAATGGATAATTATTACTGTACATAAATGATAATTAAAAAGTTTTGCACTAATTAGAAAATTAGATCTGCCTCCAGAGTAATCAGAAGTTTAGGCGTCATAGAAGTTGCAAATCTTCACAAGGAGGATATACATGTCTGAATTTCCAGCCACTCAATAACTCAACTCGTAGTTTTGGAATCATTTCAGTCATATGGAAAACTGTGAAATTGGTAGTGATATGGTGGTCAATCAGAGGATCGCGAACGTATGCGGGTTTCATTCTATCAAACTGTTTGGTTTATGACGGTCTGACGTTAAGTACTTCACAGGCAAACCCTTTTTATTTTCCCACGTCAGCATCCCTGATTTAGGGTCGGTGGTAAAAGAGTAGCAGTGTGTTTTTTTTTTATCTGTTGTATTTGTCCTGACAGGTCTGAACAGGATCTGAATCCCTTATCTTTTATGAAAAGAACAAGAGAGGAAAGTGAGAAAAATGCGGGCACAGAGAGGTTGTACTTGTCATAATACATGTGCATTTGTGCGTGTGAACGGTTTAAAGTCCTGCTTATTCAAGGCCTGTTAGGAATTTGCATGTACAATATGTGTATGCATGTATACATATGCTGCCTGTGAGGCCCAGAATGTGGTGAACGGCACCTCCCACCCCTCTTCACACACTTACATACTGTTTGTTTTTACATTTGCATTGTGGGACACCATCGCCTAGCTGCCCGTGCTCCCAACTGTCAAACAACATTATTGGGGTTGCCCCATTTTCTCCTCAGCAATGGTACTGAAGACTACTATAAGACGTAGGGATTACGGCTTCCACAGGGAAACGGACAAAGAAGCACACATGCACGGTGGACGGCCAACCAAGACTACATTTTTACTCAATTCCACGGCTTTGCACCACAGCAGAAATAGAGACATGAAGCCATAACAAATGGAAGTCTTTTAAAACAAAGAGTCCACTATTTTGAGTACAAACATATCCAAGAAAGACTGTTTCCTTTCTTCAATGACCGAAACAAAGACTCTTTAAAAATGACTCTTTATGGTTTTGAGTTGCACAGAAAAATTGGATTGGGGTTCAAAGTCGACTCACTGAAGGTCTTCCCAGTACAACAAGAACCATGAAGTTTGAGAAATAGCATATGGCCCGGGACAAGAAAACACACTGCAAGAATGGTTATTGTACTACAGACCTTTTAAAAGTACGAGGAGTGTATCAGTATTGAAAGCGTGTATGATTTCAGCAGGCCACTCAAATTTACACCTAAAAAACCTCCTTACATATCTTTCAACGGTGTGACATCTGATGAAATATGTTTCCTTCTTTCCACTGATCTGGAAAGCGCATCATATCCTTCCTCACCACTAAGAGCCCGTGGCTGTGATTTAGAGAGGAGACGGCTCGATTAATCTACAGCATTGCTTCTTCAGCCCAGGCCGGGGTCAAACTGATCAAAACGTATGATTTGTGACAGATCCTTTACCGTAAGCGACAAAGCAGAGGCGAACCGTTTTCAGCGCACAGACTTTTGTGTTCTTTGAGTCGATAGATCAACAAAAGCCGCTGTGTTTCGAGACTTTGTTGCTGTGTAGTCGAGCTTTATTTTAGATTCTGGCACGCTTAGGAAATTTCACTGAAAAATATCCTACTGTAGAGAGTTAAAGTGTCCTACATTACCCCCAGTCAGCCATAAATGATGTCACATCCTATTAGCACTCAGTGGAAGCAGATACATTTCCTTTGTGAGTGTGTGTTGGTTGGCTGTAGCTTTAGTGCGAAGTCGGGGTCCAGACACCTTGAGAGGAGAGAGTGAAAAAGAGAGGTAAGGGAATTGTAGCTTCAGCACAGAAAAAAAGGGGGGGCAGTAAAGTAGGATAAAGGATGAGAAGTCTGCTAGAGGTTGTAGTTGTAAATCAGCCTGTCTCCAGTCTTAGATTCGCAGAGGACAGAAGTGTGTGATTTATGAAGTCTTTATAACTGAGGGAGGTGGCATTAGGCACAGCAAAGAGTTACAAATGGAGAGACATTAACCTCTACCTGTGGCTGTCACACTGATACAGTTTTCTCTGTTGCTCAAAGAAAAACTACCATCTGAGGCTGAGGAATGAGCTCTAGGAGTAATAACCCTCTATAAAGATTAGATATGCAGTATGGACAGGGCTAGAAAATGTACTTCTGTCACCACCTGGTTGGAGAAAGTGAACCTTTTATTGCTTCTTCTTGAAAGGGGCCTTTGGACAGGATCTGCAATTCTTTAAAGTCCACCCCTGAGCATATTTTACACTGTAGCAAGTAAGAATCCTCTTGAAAATGAAAAATCTGGGTTCAGAAACAGCCTGTGTGTTCTTAATGATGAAATGAGGCGGCGGTGTAACACCAACAAAAGTGAAAGTGATAAATTCGACAGCTATGCTGTGAAAACACATCAAACCGAAAATCCCTTTTCCAAACATTCCACGTTCGTTTGAGCACCTTTGCATTTATTTGTTTTTTTAATTCGTTCTCATGCATTTTAATAGATCCATTACCTATAAATATCCGAACATACACAGGGACGTATCCTTAACGGGGACCAAGAATAACAAGCCCAGGAAGGCCAAGATAGAGGGGGCTGTGTGTTCATTATGATATGCAACGTTCATTTGGCACATTAATTAAGTAGCTCGAGGCAGCAGTGGCAGGATGACGGACAGGCCTAGTCACTGGGGGCACGTCTGATACTTTGCCAAGTCCTGGCCTTGCTGTCCAGCTGCTGATTTATGGACAGAGCCAGAAGTCGGAAAAGTATCCAGGAGTCATATTTTTAGTGGGCGGTAGTGCTGTGCACATGTGCACGGTTTGAGCCTGGCCCCGTGGGACGCCATTCATCTCTCATCACTGCCATGTTGATAACATCCTCCTCTATATGATGCACACATCCCATTCAGCTGCACACGTGTACTCCGATGGTAACGGTCGGAGGAACCTGGTGGTGGTCAGCTTCCTACAACTAAAGTCACATAAATACACAGCCTGTGTTTAGATGACACTAGGTCCCCGCGTACTCTTTTTGTAATCCTTTTGTGAGTTTGTGATTCTCGGATGTTTAACAGGAAGTTATTGAGGAGTGTATAAAGCTGAGTTTCCTTCCTGCGCAGACAGTGGTGTAATTTGGCAGAATTTTCACAGCTCCAGAACTCCCTCTGCCCTCCCACCACCTCCACCTCCACCTCCTCCCACAACCAGCAATATTTCTTCCTTATGCCTCAATTCTATCCATTTTAGTCTACACTTTTACAAAGCAAAGAAAAATGAGAGGCCTTTTCCATGCCAGCTGTCCCTTGATGTATTCTGGTCATCAACTGCACATGTGCAAATAATGCTTTTCTTCACTCATTTGAATATCAGAATGGCTGATTATGAGGGTGGCATGCATGAGCACAACCCTTCAGGGGTAGAAAGTGAAATAGAAAGGACAGAAAGATGAAAGGAAGTTTGAGGTAATAGCTATGGGTCTGGGATTGCATATCACACTTGTAAAGCACATGAAAGTCTCAAAGGATTCAGAATCAACATCAGTAAACAATGTGATAAATGGTTGCAGTACTCAATAGTTTGGCCATTTTCAAGTAGGTAAAAGCTGGTCATGCATTTTTAAAGCCTTGGATTATGTGTGTGTGTGTGTGTCTGCATTCATGTGAATTAAATATACTTTGTGTATATTATGTGTGATTGGCTGATTTTGAGAGTATGATATGGTATCGTCAGGACTATGTCACTTAACTAGTCCCTATTGTTGAGCTGATGTGTAAAGCCAAATGCAGACTTGTTCAAAAAAACTTAAAGAGCGGAGTGCGTGTTTCACAGCACTACATTTATCATACTAGATCAACACTTGGGAGTCATCTGATCTCAACATATAGAGAAAGCAGAATGTTAATGTTGTGGTGATCGAAACATGCTGCATTTTTCATCAGTGTCAGATACCGGCAAGTGACAGGAGGGTGGAAACTGGCAGGAGCACTTGGCTCCATAGCTGCGCAGTAATAACCGGATGAAATGTATTCATGTATGCTGATGTGCTGCTGGTTCTGCTCACAATATGTTGTTAAACCAGATGCCTTTTGCTTGCACTCTGTTTAACTTTTTCTTCTCTGAAAACCAGCGTGTTAGTCAGTGTTGACGAACATTGCAAAAGTGGGCATATTTCATGAAGATTTGATAAAGTGATCAGTTTCCACCACAAACAAATTCAAGACAAATGGAAAATACTGCAACTGCACCATACGTAGTACTTGCTGCTGAGGGTATTTAGTAGTTGCTTTTATTTGAATACCACACAAAAAAAACGACAGTTACAGGCTGCTGCAATTTCCTGGTGAAAGTTTGGAAATTGATAAACGCTCTAATTTCTTTGGCATGCAAACGCTGAGCAGAATTATAATAAAATAATTTTGTCCTTACCAATCGAAATAAATCATTTTGAAGTGATATCAATATATAGCCAAACATGTAATTAAATCCAGCTTTCATATTGACAAATGGAAAAGAAAGGAAACTGACTTTATTTCATTTGCCACTGGGATGGTGCCTCTTTAAGAATGAAAACCGCAAATTGCTCTCAACAATTCCTATACCTCTGGAGTTGACCGCTTCAAAATTGGCCCGTTCGGAGATTATAAATATGGCTATTTGATGGCTCTGTTATTACGCCTGAGAGGGGGGAGGAGGGGGAGGGCTTGTGGCTGTAAGGTCGGATGGTTTCTCTTGATGTGGGCAAGAGCTTTGAGCTTCCACACCACACGCTTCTGTGCTCTGCAACAGGAAAAACACAGGAGATCACTTCCAAGTGAAGATGCATGTGCGCATATACTGTCCATATGCAGCTGATAGAAGGAGGTGATACACAAAATAAACAGCTCGCCCATTCACCACACAGCACAGTAAGTGTTGAGGCTTGATGACAACACAGTGACCAGTGGCTGGTTATGGTAGCTACATAAGTGATACTCGAATGTCAGTGTTTTAGTAGATTTGCCTCATTCCATATGTGCACACCTAATATCATAGCCCTAAATGTTTCATGTGGGTTTTTATTGAGTCTTTGAACTGAGACAAAGACAAATTTTCATTCTTGCCTTCATTAGGGATGATGAATCCTGCATCTTTATCCTCAGTAAATCTTAAAATGACTCACTTTTTCTAGTTGGCCAATAAGGACATACCATATGTTTGTTGTTTACTACCCTTTTTCCCTTCTGTTTGTGTGTATGGTATACAGTACACTTGCATGTGTGGGTATGGGAGTTACATTAGGCCACACCAGCAAGGTCGGCAGGAGCCTTGTATGCATCATAAGTCTTTATTGTCCCTGGTGAGCAGCATTTCCAGTAAACAGGGTTGTTATGGAGGCCAAGTCTCCATTTGTGTTTGTGTGCTACGAGGTCAAGAGTGGAGTCATGGAGTCAAACGGTGAATGGCAAAAAAGTAAATCCCACAGCAGGAATCTTTAACAATCTCGTTTTAACAAGAACCTTGGGTTGTTTTCTCTCTCCTCCTTTTTCCTCTCTATTCCCTTTGCATTTGGCTATCTTGCAAGTCTCCTTCTCCCTCTTTGCTCCTTGCTGTGGGTAGTTTCTGCTAGGCTGACTCAGCCCTCTGCACTATTCTTGGGTTCTGACGAACAGTGTTGATGTAGTCTGTCTGATGGCCACACGCCATAAACCAGTCTTTGTTCCTGCTGCCACTTCTGCTGAAGCAACGGCCAGTCAACCTCGTCTCTATTCCCAAATCTGCTGCTTGACCGACCGACCAATTGATGAAGCATACGCAAACCACTTTAGATCAACAAAAGCAGTTTGTCTTTCAGTAAGTGAGAGGAGCAGTGGAGTGAAATGCGATACAACACCAGAGTGGAGGCTTAACATAAAAATAAAGGTGACCACAAGTATCTCGGCCCAATCTCATTGCCTTTGGGGTCAGGACAATGTGTGAAAATGTTCTTCAGTAGTCAACTGGAGGTGGCAAAAACCATTTAGCACATTATACCCCAGTCATACCTAAAGGGAAGCATGCCTTGATCCAGTTTTGCCAGAGGCAGAAAGAGGCTTCAGTGCTTGAGGGATAGGCCCAAGTTTCCTGAGAGGGCGTTGGATCGAGGAGAGTGGTTTGACTGTCAGGAATGACTCCATATTGAGGTTTTTTATCAGACAAATAAGCATTCAGCAGCATTCATGACCGTAGTCTTAACAGTTAAAACAGGACCATTCGCTTTGCTGTTCTTACTTCTCTCATTTTTATGGTTTCTCTGTCTGCTTCTCACGGGGGCAAAATTGCTTCATTCCTCGAATCCAGTCAAATAAATACGGTAATAAACAGAGGGCGAGAGGAATAGTTCAGCACTTTGCAAACTGCCTGTCTATTCTGTCGTCTATTAAGATGTGAGATAAATTCAAAGCATGTCTGATATTAGCATGTGGCGGCAGGGCTCAAACTCAAACCATCTGTCTCCGTGTAATCACGCAATGCAGAGAAAAAGAGGAGGGTGAAAGGTATAACCGTCGTCACTGTGGAAGGCACACGCTGCTTATTATGGGTGTTGAGAGAAACAAAAAAGAGACTGCGGTGTCCCCGAAAATAGCGTAACCGTCATCATATTATCGCATCTGAGAGGAAATTCGCGTCTCTCCGTCTCTCAAAGGGACAAAGGGACCTTTAAACATTCCCGTCCCAGATCAGTGCAGACGCAAAGCGAAATCTGGGGTCGCGAAGCTCTGAACACGAGTGATTGATGGGATGCCTGAGGACAGCGAATAGACAGGATGGAGGAGTGTGAGAGCGACGCAGAGATATGCTGACAGAAAGTGTTGATCTGACAGCACAGAGATCAGGAGGTGTGTATCTGGTCTCTCTCTACTGTATGACCCACTAGTCTAGATGCACACACACACACACACACACACACACACAGACACACACACAGATCTGGCTACCTTCGCTCATCATTCATCTCAGTAAGCAGACTCCGCTTTTTGATAGTTGACATGGCTGCCATCAGCTGGATATGGAAAAAGCAAAGAGACTGAGAGGTTTGAAATCTTACGCTCCATCGAAAGTATAACCAACTTCAGCAGATTGTGTGGAATGTTTGAAATGGAAGGCAATCCTTAAAATAAGAGCCACAGTCTACTTTTATCAGTTATGTAAGGCTTTACAGATGCCAACCACTAATCTAATGATGAATATCGAGTGCAGACTTTGTCAAAAGCTTTTATGTTGAAGGTGTTGTGATTTTAGCAAATCTCTAGATCATTTTACCTCCTGAAATTGAAGGAGCTCGGGTGGCTGGTCATAATAAATTATGTCACATAAATCAATCGACTGAAAAAAAAAAGACCTGTGGAAGAAAATCTCCATTCACGATGGGAAGAATGAATACATTGTCTGGGCAGCACTGTACTTCACTGTACAGCGTTCCGCGTTAAAGAGACAAATCACCCCAGGCCTTCATGAGTGGAGCATAGTGGGAGGCCAAGATGAATACAGTACATTTCCCCTCTCTGTTTCCCTCTCAGCTAAAACATAGCAATTAAAAAGTCCCCATAGAACCAGAGCTTGATGGAGCCTGCAACTCTGAGAGACACAGACCACGGCCTCTGCTCTAATTGAAACAGGGCCTAAAGTCTAACGGCAATAGCCACATTTATTTATTTTCAGCCATTTAACATGTCTGAGATCTTTGTCTCGTAGAGCTAATTGCTCCTTCCGACAGGAAGACAGTGAGTCAATGGGTAGTTTATGTACAAAGAGATTTTAATCTGATCCCCCCCTCCTTGTTTTCAGCCTCATGGAATCAGTAGAAAATATGGAAACTATGAGAGTCTTTTCCAAGTGTTATAACAATACAGGATAATCCCCGACTGTTTTACTAAGGTTGGTAAATATTTAAAGTGTTTGCTAGGGTGTAAACTTTTGGTTATTGCTCTGCTGCTCAGTAGAGGAGAGTTTGTTTTGTTGCTTGCATCTCTCCAGTTCATTACATCATGAGATCATTTGTTTGAAAGTTTGATTAGGGGTCTTAGAAAATCCGCAAAAATGCACAAAATTGTTCATCCTTTTTGGCCTGGCACATGCTGAATAAAAGCAGAAAAAAGCAGCACTGGGTGAATGGAATGTAATCATGGTGGATTCGTGGATGTCAGTGCACTGAAAGATCTTTTTAAGTTCCCATCCGATGAGTCTCCCAGACCACTCCAGTAAAGTAGAAAATGGGAAATGTTATACTTTCTCTCATCGACCACACACTTGCTCGACTAGCTAAGTAACAGAGGAGCAGAGGCCACTTCTAGAGTAACCAGAGCTTTGATTTCCTTATGCACCACTTCAGATTTTTTCTGACTGTCTGCACTGCAAGGCCCCTGGTGTGTATTTGAAGTATGTCTGCACACAGTTTTATGTGCATGTGACCTTTTTTTTTGCAACTTACTCTTTATTTCTCACTGGCTGTGCTGCTGAATTAGCTGAACATCAGGTGAGCGGAGAGGAAGGAACCAAAGACATGGTCACTGGCTCTCGTCTGAGCACATCTGTCTGCCAGCTGTGAGTGTGTTTACACCTGACCCCAGCCAAGTCATCGTCTGGGTCACTCCCTCACTCTCTCCTTCACATTTCCTCCGTCCACCCCCTCCTCCCAAAGGTTTTCCTTCCTACTGTCGAGGAAACTCTTCAGCCCCAGCTCAGCTGAGCAGCTCCAGGACTGCACTTCCATCACACATGCCACCAAGCAGACGCCGGCCAAACGACTACAGACCGGACTCAAAGGTGATTAAAGTAATCATAGCAAACTAGTTATTGACAAAAAGGAGGATAATATAAAAACAGGAGAGAGCGAAGCCACAGGATGGTGGAAAAACTGTGACAGGATTTCAGAAAGCGAAAAAGGCTAATTCATGGTGGTCATATGTGTCATGGCTCACATATGACTGATACTACAATTACTGTTATTTCCCCATAAACACTAAGGTTGCATCATGTGCTTCTGCTTTAGAAAACAATACAAAAAAATATACCATCACATTCACAGAGCCTTTTCTGTCCTTTCTTATCCAAATGAAGCTGCTTTGAGAAGACAAGTGTTTACACTCACACGCAGAAGGGGAAGTCTCGGTTTGACTGATTACTAAACAATGTTAATCGCCATGATAAAAATGGAGCATTAAAATCAGCGTTTGATAAACACGAGCCAGGGAGTCACCAGAAGATAGACTTTGATACAAAGGGGTTTTTCCCTCTTCTTTGTTTTTCGTTGTTCTGTAGGTGGCCAACCACTGGGCAGAGTTTGGAGAGTAGTGAGACTGGTTTAGAGAAGGACTTAGGGTTTTAGCTGTCATTTTGTGGAAACAAACAAATCTTGGTAATCAAAGTCACTGTTTGGAGTCATTCAAGTCCCATTCCCGCTTGTCTACCAACCACGGGTTGTTGTATTTGTATTGCATCCTAAATGCTCTTCAAGTTCTTCTGTTTACACATTGCTGTTATGTTACTGTGAGTCCTGGTCTTAAAATTTCTTTTTACTTTTTGTCTGTGATCCTGTGTTTATTCTACGCAAGTTGTAGGACAATAAAATGTAGAGAAACTGTAAAATTTACAAACACTGTTTTGGAGTCTTGCCGTCGCAAAAATGAAAACACTTACATATGGTCAAATGAAAAAGTAATAAATATTCTCACTGATTTTATTAACAAATGCTTGAAGTTTTTCTGTAATGGCAGAAATGTGAAAAATAAACAGAATAAACAAATAACATAATAAGAGCCATATGAATCTCTTGGGTACCAAATTAAAGATCCCTATTTTTGGTCTATCTATTAAAAAGGCTGTTTGTACCCAGCCCATAAACTCACTAAAAGACTTAAAGAATCTCATAAATACATATAAATTACACTGCCAGCGTTTATGTGGGAGTCATGTAATTTTTTTTCAGAAAATCACTCCCATGCAGAGGCCAAACAGGCATCATCAGGGGCCAGGGGGTCTACAAGAGTCGATGGGGGCCACATGGATGAGCACGGCCTGGTGAGCCAGACAGTTACGGATCGCTTGCTTTTAATTAGCGGCTTCACATGCACTTCGTGTGGAGCTGCGAGCCCACCGCAAACGCATGGAAGATGTGACAGTTCCCCCTTTGGGAGACACGGCCTGGAGAAAGGCTCCGGCAGTACTGCAGCGTCTCGACTCAACACAATGCCCAATGTGCACGCCAGACCCACGGCAATTAGCTTCTAAGGTTCCCCCTCGTTCTTGCCTTCTCTCTTTCTTTTTAATGTCAGAGCTTGGAAAGGCTGAATATAATCAAGTCAAGAAAAGTTTATTCTGTTTAGAATTCCATCTGGTTCCAGGGGGGCTAATTTTAGCGCCGCGCAGGAGCGGTATGCAGTGAGGCTGCATGTACCATCCTACTTAGAGCAGTGAGGAGGGGAGGGGGGGGCTCAGCGCAGACACCCAGGCTCCTAGGCAATAGACTGGCCGACTGGTGTTTCTAAACACTGCTGTAGCCGTTCTCCCATCACTCAGCACAACTCAGTTCCAACAAAATGTGTCCCTCTGGCAATTACCACAGGATCCAAGAGTTTTTTCACCCCTCCACCTCGAATCCCTCTTTCCCTCCTCTCTTTCCTCACCCTTTGTTTTATGGTCTGTATCAGTAACCTTTACTGTGTTTCAGCAGTCCAGTATCACCTCATGTTAGGGCTCTGTAAAGAGAGTATCTGTGCTCCAAGCTGTGATGCTTTGTGGTGATAGCGCTGATTGGATGTGGCACTTAAAATTACCCCAGTCTGACTGCGCAGTCATTACGTACGCCTGCATCATTTACATGCAAGATGAAGCAGCAAAATTCAATTCACAGAGAAAGTATCGTCTTTGTTTCTCTATATGATGATTGCAAGACTGTGACAAAACACATCTATCTTATTTCAGGGTTAAAAAGTGGCGTCTCCAGTCGCTCAGACTGAACCTGCACACATGGAATTTCCATTTTACAGTATGAGAAACATGGATATGTTTTCCTAAAATGTATCTGTACACAAGTGGAAAATTTAACTTAACATTCTGAAATATGATTTACTGCCCTGTCCATGTCTTCAGTCAGGTAAAGAATCACAAGTGACCCAAGACTGTAAAGAGGATTTCGGTCTGAGACGTTGCAGTCGATGGGACTGTGGTTGTGGCTGCCTCATCTTTTCAGGTTATGTTTGACTGCACTGAGACAAGGAATAGAGGCAGACTTGTCCTCTGTCAGGCTTGCATTACACCAGAAGGGAAGCGTTTTTACATGTACCTCAAAAAAGTTGAGAGAACTTATATACGAGCTCTGTGGGACTCAGAGAGTCCAGTAGTGATTCAAACCAGTTAAGAATAACACGCCCTCACCTACTAAGTACTGTTTGGGCTAATATTTTCTCTTTGGAAAAAAAACCTCTGGTCAGAGCACTGATTTGTTCACGTCTCAGGACTGTCATTTGTCATTTTACATTGTATGTCAGCATTTCACCCTCTGAAAACCATGTGAATCCCCTCTGACCATAAGTAGATTGTTTATGGTTTCACTAATTTGATTTTAGGGTATTTGACGGATCATGGACAAGGGCAGTAGCCGCATAATTGAGGCATTTATACCCTCCATAATTAACAGCCTCACAGTGAAAACATCACGGCTTTTTAAAACCATGACATTATTTGTGTCCTGTTAATCAGAGAAATGTTTATTGGTTCTGAGGATATAAATATCAGTAATGTGTTCATTGCACAATTTTATGGCGCTGGAAAGTGATTTTAGTTTCCTGTAATTAATAAAGTTTATTTTTTCTTCTTAACACTGTAAAATCTATTTAAAGAAAAGGAGTGACAATCACAGAGAGACTTATAATACTTAACGTCAGATTAAAATGCAGTTATACTATTAATAGTTCAGACATTTGCAAATCAGTTCAGATAAAAACAGTCAGTTTTTCCGACCATTCCCCCCCCCCCCCGTTTAATTACCCCAACGCGAAGTATGGATTGGGCATCAGAAAATGCTGTTATTAATCTCTGTCTGTAGTCTTAACAAATGAATGCTACAATCATATGGAAACAATCTGGCCCTTGCCCTCCAACAGACAAAAAACAGAGCCAAATGAAGAACATCCTTTCTCTTAAGACCTGTAATTTGTTTTTATTACCTATTAGGTGAAACACCTCATTTATCAATGTCAAACTCCTCACAAAATGATAGCTGTCCACATGTAAATCAGCTAATGCGATGTATGGTTCAGAATTAAGTGGGTTCTTTCTTATGAAATGCTCTACTCTGTGGGCTCAGTGACCCAGCTAAGCCACCCACGACCAGACGTTTTTCTTTCACAGGGCTGTGCTGCGAAAACCGAGCAGAGAACACTTAAAAACAGAACTGATTAAGCACAGACCAAACTGTGTTTCTCTACCACACACACTAAAGCCAAGGACGGGAATGTGTGTGTACTACACCAGAAATTAATGCTGCTCTATACCGAATATTAAACACGACGACTGATAAAAATGCAAATAAAAACATAAATGAAAATGGGATGAGTATTAAGACGGTTTCACCCATTTTTTTTGTCTTTTTCCACTCGTGAAGGAATAAAATGTACTCTTTCTCGTCTCATTTCTACACTATATTTTCCTAAACATGAAAAAATGGAAATACTAGACCTGTAAATTTTGCCTGATATATACATTTCCACTATTAAAACATTAAATTCCATGTATTACCACACAAAAAGTTATTAAGCTCTGAAATTTATTTATACACATAAGAAAGTTACGTGTACACGTGGGCGACAAATATCCTGCACATATAGATTTTTTTTGGGGTGGGGGTTCATGAGCACCTCTCCCATCATTGCGCCAAAGTTAAAACATGCCAGTCAACTTAGAGGATTTTTGTAGAAGAGTGTTATAGTTGAGTTCTTCGAGGTGGTGGGGAAATCTCTCGCGTTGCCATCATCCACAAGCGCCTTTACGATTACTGATCCATCGAATGGCGCGCTATGCCATCATAAGCAACAAGGACCACTACTTTCAGCTAGGCAAAAGCATGATGAATGACAGGTCTCGTCTGAGCTGTGCCAAGTAACACAACTCAAAATACATGATACGGAACCATCCAATACTACTGTAGAGAATATCTGTCAGTCTGGCAGACCTCTCCAGAACAGGGACCACACACTCTTTATTAGAGCCAGTAAAATGTCCCAAAGACGTGGCTTTGACTGTGCTTTCTGCCTAGCTACTACGAACAATAGTAGGATTGTGCTGTTCCTCTCTTTTTCTTTTTGTAGGCCTATTATTTTTTCTAGCATTTGTTATTCTCACTTAAACTAGAGGCTGGCTCCACAAGTGGGCCACAGCGTCTCAGAACCGGGCCCTACTCAGGCCAGGAAAAACCCGGCGGAGCCAGACGAATAAAAAGCCAAAGCGCCGACGCCGCACGGCTCCCAATCTGGTTCCTGTCAGGGGGACATCAAGGGAACACCCGCAACGCAATCTCCAAACGTCTCCCTTTCCCTTCTCCCTCCCTGCTTTTCTGCCTCCATCTCTCCCCACCCTTCAGCGATACGTCTTACAGATGACTGAACCATCGCCAAATGCTCCCAAAATGCTGGGCTTCCTTTTTTTTTTTTTTTTTTCTCCATCTCTTTTTCCCTCTCTCGTGTCTCCACGTTTGGAGCCAGCCCACATGGATTGGGATCAATTTAGGATGAAATGATAATTACCCTGTCAGTTTCAATTCCGACGTGATGAAGTGAGAAACAGGAAATGTAATAAACATAAATGGAATCTCAAGCTTTTGATTGGGGACGGAATTGAATCAGACTCCGCAAACTTGTTTGAATTGTCAATTCCGTGCCATCCCTGCTGAGAGACAGTTATGCATTTATGCCTCGTCTCACACCAAAATGCTGGATAAAGCCTATTGCTGCAGATAATTACCGAATTCCACATTCAATACCGAGACTATATGCCTGTTACTGTTTAGTTTGGAACTTCATACATAAGAAATGATTCGTGTCACATCTTTCCAGGCGAAAACGCAGGAGCCCTTCACTGCTGCAAAACACTCTTTCAGCAGGAGTCACATATCTTATTATATTTGATCGCCACATCCAGCACCTGAACTAAAGTGAGTTTGTCGTTTTCGAGCATATTTGGCGTTGTGAGATCAGTGATAGTGCACGACTAACGGTAGCCAGCTCTAACCCTGTCATGTTGGCTGTTCCACAGCTGATGTATGAAGCCGATTCCTGGCGGGCCGCGGTGCGCTGCCTGGATTTGTTTAACCCGGCAGATCAACCTTCAGACAGGAGCATGTGTGCAGGTAATGGCTGCCAGATGAGGTGAGGCCAGCTCTTAGAGGCCTAGTGGATGCTGCAGGATCGAGGAGGATCGAATAAAGCGCACACATGCGTACACAAACAAGCGCATAGCTCCTGGAACTGTTTTTAGAGACAACAACAAATGTGCAAATAAAAAAGTCAATATTTAAAAGCATCACAAGCCCTCCCTATTTAGGTGGTTCATTGAAAGTTTATGTTTTTGGAATTTTTGAAATGTTGATATAAACTTGAGTTAATTCTCGGCTCCATTTGCTCTTGTGATGCCAGGGTGGCTCGGAGGCGATGACAGTTGCCAGATCCAGTATCTAGACACTGGTCGGCACTAATAAGTGAGTGGACGTACACTGACAGCGAGGTTGCCAGGTCGTGTCTGGACATTGGTCTGGAGAAACGGCTGCCTGACCAACCACAGTCTAGCAGGATGAACGGCCCCCTGTCAGGAGCATACACTAGAACTAATACGTCTTTCCAGGCTGCATATTCATTCACAGAGCAAACAAATAAATGTCAAAGATTAAACAGGGCAGGGGCATCATTGGCACTGGCCTCGGCCACCCAGCAGGCCACAACGGCCTCTGATGACGAACTTAGCCGAGAACCACTCGAACGAAAATAAACAAAAACAACACCCTCTTACTGGGGATGCAAATAATTAATTGCCTTTAGTGCGAAGGAGAAGAGCTAATATTTGCAATGCATGCATCTTCTGCGGAGGGAAAATAAGCGTCTAAGCAGTAGATGTTGGCAGTTTTAGAATGTGCAATTTTAGTATCTGATTTCATCTCTTTCACACTGTTTTACAGCATGGCTTTTAAAGGGCATGCTAAAAGTAATTCTTTCCCTAAAGCGTCATCATGTTCTAAACTGGTCAGTATGACCGTAAATTAATTTGTTCCCCTTGCTGTACAGACAGTAAACTTGAGCAGTAAATTTCCAACCGTAAGCTCTGACCCATCTTTGTAGAAATCATTAGCGAGCACGGCTTTTTTGATGGGTTAAATAAATTGAATTAACGTTTACACAGACCGTCTTTTTCCTCAGCCTAGTGATTAAAGGTCCTGGAGTAATGCAACAGTGAAGGAGGTAATATGTGAAGAAAAACACATAAGAGGAAACAGTACCACCCCGGCTCATGAGGCTCCTTTTACAAGCTCATGTAATTTAAAAAATGAACGCTGTAGCTGATATTTCACTTGACCTTCTACGTGAACATTCGTCAGGCGAGGATCCACCAGGGAGCCCCCCCACATCTCCTGCAGTCTAATTTATAACGGCAACCCACCAAGCAGCAGCAACAGGAGAACAAACTAGACCCTGGGGTTTGATAAAGAAGCTTGGCGATGAAAAGGCCTCCGCTACCAGCAGCAGCAGCAGCCACCCTCCTGCCTGCATGAGCCAGAGCGCAGAGGAGGNNNNGGGGGGGTCGGGAAGGGGGGGTGTCGAGTCAAACTCTGCACCTGGTCGCTGCTAGAGTGCGCCAAGTCTCTTTCCTGTTCCTGTTTCCTGTTATGACGTGTTTTTCTAATTATTCTTTTTTTTTTTTAGTCATGTAGTTTGGAGCAGGTAAAAGGGGCATTCAAGCATTGAAGCCACCTGGGACGGCAGGTTGAGCAAAGCACCAAGGGAGTTCGGCTCTGGAACATGTCTGCAGGCAAATTAGTCTGCCTTTACTGATTAGTCCAGCCAGCCTCTCACCTGGCAAACGCAATATCAACATGTGACAGTGGAACAGATGGAACACCGTCACTTCGTACACGGGATTTAATGACATTTGTGTGAATTGTTGAAAATCTAAATTCATTTCACCGTCCTTTAACCCATAAAGACCCAAATAACCACCGGCTACCAAAACCATCTGCTGATTTAAAATGTTAAATAACTGTGTCGATGCACTAATCCTAACAATACATCAAAATAATTGGTGTAAAATCCAGTTCGTCATCTTTTCATGTTCATCAGATATGACCCATTTGGACTCCGGCATCTTCTACAGCATTGATTCACCAGTAAAACCCATGTTTAAGAAATAACACTTGTTTTTATGTCCAGTTATTAATATCATGATGAGCTTTTATGAACTTCAACATAATTAGTAAACTAAATATAGGAAAATATCTGATTTTTATTGAAAAAAATGCAAACTACAGAGGTAGTAAATGATGAGAAATCAATTAAGAAAGATTAAATAGACAGAAAAAACCATTAGGAACTGCCACTAAAGTAAACACTGGGTCTTTATGGAGTTAAAATATTTATTAATGTCACTCGTACATAAAAAGTTGTGAGAGTCGGTCGTATCTTAAGTGTAAATCTGGATGTTTTTGACAGTAATGGTTGGTCGTTTTCAAACACAATAGTTTTTTTTTTCTGTTTTGTGGTAGAAAAAACATTTAAAAACAAAATGATTACAGGTTTAGAATTCTCTTGGTAAACTTAGCATTTTATTAGATTTCATTGTAATAAAAGGCTTAGCCTACCAAGAAAAAGATGTTTTAATGTTGTAAAAGCAAAAACAATCCAGAGTTTTGGCTGAGCATACACCACATTGGTTTTTAAGAATAGTTTCTATATTGTATTATTTTTTTATTAAGTGTGTTATATATTTTCCTCTACTCTACACTCTGTTTATATTTTGTGCTTTGAAAAAAGTAAGATATATCCTTGTTACACACTGATGAATTTACAAAACGGAATATATTTGATGTTATTTGTAAAATTCAACATTTGCATTACTTGAACATGTGTGTGACAAAGGCCTGGGCTTCAACACTGGGTGGCACTGTTCTGAGGTCTTGACAGGAGCAAACTTTAAAAAAGCTGAAGATGGAGGGAAAAGAGCAGCAGCCAAACTAACCGGTGGTCCTCTCTCTCTCTCTCTCTTCCCTTTTCTCCCTCTCTCTCCCTCTCTCTCTCTCCATCCTCCTGCATCAGCACAACGCTGGCTGAGACCTGGGCAATATTTAGCCGTAAGAAAATATGAAACCATGCTTTCTATGGAGTACACAAAAATCTCATATGAAAACATTTTTTTGGGGAGAAATACAGCCCCGGAAAACGGACTCATATTTCAACAGAAGTGTACCTAATAATTAGTCTGACCACTCTTTTCCTCCTCTCTCTTCCTCTTGTCCTTATTCTCCTCTTTTCATTCCTCCTCCGTGAGACAGAAATAGACAGGTAGATTCCCATGCAGGGTGGCTCTGCTCGGCTCTTTATTTAACATGTACTTTCGCTGCATTTCTCAAGATGCGGCGCATTTCTAATCCTAATCAAAAATTTATGGCAAATTCCACATGAAACAAAAACGTCTTGTAGCTTTTGAGCAAGTAGGACGTGTGTATGCGACTGCTTCTAAACATCATCCTGTGTGTGTGTGTGTGTGTGTGTGTGTGTGTGTGTGTGTGTGTGTGTGTGTGTGTCTAATAGCGTCGGGTATTAGAGAGCTGCTTATTATTGAATGGACTCTCTGTGAGGTTTCTGAGGCAGGAGGACATCTATTAGGAGGTTAGCAAAACACTATCAGCTAATACGACCTGTAATTACACCAGCAGTGAGGAAACACAGCAAGCTAACACCAGTATGGAAACAATCAGACAATGCAAACACTGCAACTAAGCCACCCCGTGTGTATGTACATTTGTAAGTGAGTGTATGGGTGACTGAATGAACGTATACGTGTGTGTGGACCGAGGTCTACTTCTGCACAGATTGTGGGTGTGCGAACTGTCAAATTGGAGTGGGTGGGTGGGAGTAGAGGGAGCACATCTGGAGGGAATTTATTGTATAATTCAGTCTATTATTGCTGCGGTCGGTGCTTAAGGAGCACGCACACAATTACCGTCCACTCTGCAAGGCTACAAGTGGCCTCTGGCCTAAACTAATAAACTGTGGAGGAGGGTGGAGAGAGGAGAATTCATTTGAGGTTATCATCATCACACTCCTCTCTGCTACCTCTCACACTGACACTTACCAGAGTTTACAATAAATCAGCAAGGAACACCTACTGTTCAGACCCAGATTATGGTCAAATTAGATTTGAATCTGGTTTTAAAGGGTTGAATTAGACACACATTGCTGGAGGAGCGCATGCCTTGCAAGGTTTGTTGAAGTCGTGTTGAAGTGTGTTATTTCAAAGTAAGGCTTCCTGAAACGCATTTAGCGAGGACAGTTTAGTTTCTCCCAATCTGCTTTACTTCAACTGTAGAAAAGCATTTTCTTTTATTTACTTGTTACAGAATTTTGTTTGTTTTTCTTTTTCTTTTTTTTTTTTTTTTCACAGGTAAAGTAAACTTGCAGGTGTATAAATGTGGCCAGTATTTATACAGAGATGTGAGTCATATTAAGAAAGATAAAGCATAAGAAACAGTCAAGATTTAAAGCTAAATAAATACATGTATTCTTAATTTTTTTTTAAATTGTGTGTTTGGATGTGTGGTGGGGCTCTATTGTGATATTAGTTTAAATTTTTTTGTCAAATTGTTTCATTTCTAGTTGGGCTGTGATTTTTTTTTTTTAACCCTTTTCATGATTTCCCACTGTTATATTACACTGGGGGGCTGTGACTTCAACCACTGTGTTATAATTGCTTTTTTAGCTGTTAAGAGCAACACGTTTAGCAAGTAACCATTAAGAGGCATCAGAAGACGCACTTTTATTCTATTGCTTTTATGGGTATTTTAGAATTTCATATTTGATATTTTTGCGCTTTGTATTCTTTTTGTGCGTTTCTGTCTTATGTCTTTGAATCTGTAAAGCGCTTTCTGAGGTTTCTCTGCAATAAGTGCTATATAAATACATTTTATTTACTTACTGGCCATT
>JAPTYQ010000017.1:19776685-19792204 GCA_029814465.1 Ostorhinchus cyanosoma | reverse complement strand
GATAGCTTTGCAGCACCTGGAGGGTTCAAATTCAAACTGTATGAACTGTTAGGGTCCAAATACACAAATAAATGAACTAAAGACTAATAAAAGTGGGTTTAGATAAATATGACCCCTTTAAGGAATCAAAAACGCAGCAGGAAAGTGCTATTTCCTGTTGGTGTTCAGCCAATGGGTGAAAATGGCAGAATACAGTCCATTGTCCACACGAGCTCATTACTAACCCTAACCTGCTTTACAGAAGCTAGTTAGCATCATCCCTGTGATCAGCAATGATAAGATAAGCTAACATTTCTACGAGTAGTTAGAATTCTTTATTAGTTGTGTATTTATCTATTGGCGTCCTCGGTGCCGCGCCCCCTGTTTGAACATGTAAAATACTGAAAAAAATGCAAATGTTCCTGCTGGGATTCGGGTTGGGTTCTACTGTGCACGCCCTATTTATGACAAGTATGTAACTCAAAAGTAATACAGGAGCCATGTAACGCATTGCAATTCCAAAACAGTAATATTGTAAGGTAAGGATATACTCATAAATAACAGTAACGAGTAATCTGTACTGTGTTACAGTTTGGAAGTAACTTGCACAACACCGTATGCCGATGAGAGGCAGTGCAAATTCAATCAATCAAAATAACTCCCAAAATTTGAGCGCATGCAGCCAAATGACTTGGAGCCTGTCTAGACGTAGAGACAGCTCCCTGTAAACCATCCAACCCTTCATGGCGTTGTGCTAAAAAGTGTCCCAACGTCCAGAAATCTGCCAGAAGAAGGCAGAAGTGCACACTGAAAACATGCAAAGCAACAGAGGTGATGTTATTCTCAACGTAAAGTTTTTAACTGACAGCAATAACTAGGGATGCAGCTCCTTTTGCAATCACCAGCACTTCTCAACACATTTTTTTTTCCCATGAACTTACATAGATCCTGTCGTGTTATTACATAATGCAGTTACACGTATAACACTGCCTGCTCCACACTACAAGCTGGCATTGCCGTTCTTGCAAAGTGCCAGAGTTAGTGCGTATTTGCATGTGTGCAAGCTTTAGCAAGACTGTGAGACGGCATCGCTGTCAGAGGGAAGACAGGTGGCTGTGATTTACCGTCTCTTACAGGAATCGCCCCCGTCTGTCGCTTCTATGAGAGCCAATTAAAGAATAGTGCAGACTTGCTCGTACATTTATTACAATATCGGCGCAAATGCTGGTTGTGACACATGAAGAAACTCTTCAGGACAAGTCTTTTCTAAATAAGCAAACATTCAGCTTTGACTTTCTATCTCTCTTTTCACTCCCAATTCTCTTTGCTACTCTACGGCACATGCATCCACAGACAAACACACACACACACACACACACACACACACAAATACACACCCAGCCTCACACCGCCAGCCAGCCAGCCAGCCATTCGCTCCTCACTCACACCCTCAAATCTTACCAAGCTCAGCTCTCCCTGCTCAGAGGCAGACAGGAGCAGCACGGCAGCCTGTTAAAGGAGTTGAAGGAAGGAGCAGCACAGTCAGAGAGAAGAAGAAAGAGGGAGGGGGATGAAAGACTGAAGGGAGGCAAAGCACAGAGCACTGTTCCCCATATGCTGAGGAGGCATGGGCGGTTGAACAAGCTGCCCCCACTGAAGCCCCTTGACTCATGGGAGCGTCAGACCCCGATCCCCCAGAGAGGCTGGAAACGCTGCCGAACCACGCGTAAGAGAGAAGGAGGGAGCCAGAGAGGAGAGAAAAAAAAAAAAAAAGTTAGATAGAGGAGCAAGGAGAGAGGGAAGAAAGCCACAACAGTAGGCTGTCCCACTCGACTGCTGTGCCGTGATGACGTAAGAGGGCATGTGACCCAGGCTCTCCAGTGACGGCACATGGAGGGCAGGAAAGAGACGAGTTTTAAAGCTGGTGCCTTTTGGGTTGTGTGAGGGCTCTGCTCGCCTCCCAAACAACCACAGAACCACAGACGTGCGGCTCGGGGTTGGTGTTTGAGGGCGACCTGGAGTGTAAATGGTTAATCGTCGCGGGCCAGCACCAGTCACAAGGACGGCGCTAAGCGAGTAAGTACGTTCCAACCACACTCGCCAAGCAAGCAAGTCCGACACCATCTGATCTATCCGCAAAGGCGATATTTGCCTCTGCAATTTTTTTTTTCTCTATAAAACCAGACCTGGTTGTTACTTGTGGTCATCCAAATAGTTGATATGTAAAAGCATGTCTTGTGGATGGCTTTTCCATTTTTTTCCCCCCTTTTTTTGACTTTTTTTGTGACATGCTGCGTGCTCTTGGTTTAGGACGTGTCAAGGGTCACGGAAACCACAGAGGAACAAAAGTGGGGCTTGCTGCAACCAGAGGCAGCTATGGCATCTAACAGCCTTTTCAGCACAGTGACACCATGTCAACAGAACTTCTTTTGGGGTGAGTACTTCCTTCGCTGATTCGCTGTTGTGTCTGGAGTCAGGGATGGGGGCTCGGGTCACAGGGGACGACTTCGGGTCAGGTGTTGAGGTTTGGATCCAGAAGTTACGGAGAGCGGGTCAATGGAAAGGACTGATTTCTCGACTTGAAGGATTGGGGGTTTGGGTCGAGATGGAGCGGAAGGGGATCAGTTAAGGTCATTGAGGATCCTGCTCTCAAGGTCCAAGCTTTTGTGGTGGAAGAAAGACCCAAGCATCATCAAGGCATTTGCGGTGCGCAGATACAACAAGAAAAAAAAAACCCGAAAAAGCTTCTCCGCATTTAGAGATTCCAGTATTTACTCTACGTGATGTTTATAAATATTTCTGAAAGAGAGAGATGACATGTTTGTGCAACATACCCTTAGATTTACAAAGCAGTGCCTTTTTGCGGAACCAAAAACAAAAGCACGGGTGATATTTTTGACAAACGTAAACAGACGCTGCACAAGAGAGTTTACAGTTGAGCATTGGAACAAGATGTGGGGTTACTGGATTGTTTGGCCCCGGGAGTGTGTGTGTTGGGTGTCTCATTGGTGTGTAGGGAAGCAGTATTGATTAGTTTGCCAAGAAAGGTCCTTAATCGCTTCCTGAAATTGTTCAGTCGCGCTTGCTGTCAGTAATTAATCAGTGTAGATTTCTGCAGTCTCCTGGGATGATTTCATCAACAGACATTAACCCCACACTCAAGTTACTCCCTGTCAGCTTCCATTTTATTATTATGCCTTCATAATTCAAGCAGTGGAGTAATTAATTTCGACTCATAACACTTTATTAGGATTCTCTGTTTCTCTACAAATCATTTAAATGAGAAACTGTGATTTGTTTAAATAATAAACTAAATAAAACCTTCAGCTGTGCATGAGGAAAAAACCTTCTGAAACATATTTCCTCCCCATAAAAATATTTATCTCTCCAAAGCGCTGGACAAATCAGTTTATTTATTTTTTTAATATTTATCCATTATTTACAAGCACACTCTTATATTGAAGAATCCTGACCTGCATGTGTGATAAATAGATCCCACAGCTGCGAACAGTAGCCGTGTCAACTTTATGATTTCCAATTACCTGTGAAGGCCAGCTTGCACGCTCCAATTTGTGGCCTCTGTTTTGGGTTTGGTGTATTCTATTGTGACAGCTTCTCTACACAATCTAATTTAATCAGTAAAATAAATGATAGTTTGGGTTTACCAGATGAATTTTCAAACTTCCATCCCTCTGTGACACCAGTTTAATACATTCCCTCCTCTCTCCGGTCCGTAGACTCCGCTTCTTGTGTCCAAATCAAATGTTTCAAAGATGTTTTTTAAGACGTCGGAGAGGGAATGACGCCGTGGTCAGACACAGCTGTTTGGCCTGGGCTCGGGCTCCACAGAAGCAGGGTGGCTCTAATAAGTTCTGAAAGCCAAGAGAGAGTGAGCGTCTTCTACCAATCACCACCACCTATTACCATGTTAACCCCTGACCCCTTGGTGTGTCTCTGGGGTCGGAGAGGAGCAGCGCTGCAGGAAATTAAAAAAGCATGCTGCGGTACAGGCAGAAAGAGAGAGAGAGAGAGAGAGAGAGAGAGGAGCAGATGTGTGCAGATGTTCAGGTGAAGTAGGAGACAATCACCGATCAATACGTGTAAAGTACAGGGGATTGATATTGTGCTGCGGCTCATTGATGTGCATGTTTATGAACATCTGGGCTGTAAATCTGTCAGTACAACCGCAAAAAGTCCCCTTGACAGCACACAGAGAGAGACCACCAGCACTTTCTGTTGTTTTTATAGTATAAACCGAAATATAGAAATGTAATATACTGTATCAGAATTGGCAAAAACATTTGTTTATGTAGGCGGAACAGAAACAGGCACCGAATCTGAGTTGACACTGTTTTTATATTGAGTAAAGTAGGTACAATTTCATATAAAAGTCAAGACAGTGATTCTGACAGTTACGTATTTCTGCTAAATTTGTTTTCAGTGGTCTACATTTGCTTAAATAAATTCCCCTTAGCCAGTTTCTTTTTAATTAAATCCATTTGGTGTACAGAAGTAGTACAACTCAGCTCTAGTCTTACATTTAGTTTTTACATTTTTTTTTTTTTTTCACATCCTGCTGCTGCTCTTGTGTTTCTCCTGGATCGTTTTGTCCAGTGTCAGCCAGTTTGCAGGGAACACAAGTCACAAAATATTGTTTAGTTAGTTTGGAAACCACATTACTCCATCCTGTCTGTACATTTGTGTTTAAGGACATTTTTAATTTAAGACTAAGCGTGCGTTCCCAGCGATAAATTGCAGTGACTTAAGGGAACGGGCAAATATTCCAATTTGGAAAAAAAAAAAAAAAAGAGGGGGTGCTCATTAAAATTTGTCTTGGCATTTACATCAAGCAATTTTCATTTAATTGCTTGAAATACATTTTTTATAACTCCTCAAACTGGCAGATGAGGAGGGCAGAATAATTTTCAACATGTGTGGCACCCACTCAACCACCATGCCTCTCTGGGGAACATTTAAGGGCCTATTTTCTCTATTACAAACTTAATTACATATAGACAATTAAGTCATGGGAGCAATTATCGTTTAGTAGAGTTGTGTAGTCACAGTTACCAAAAAAAAAAAAAAAAATGCTTACACAGACGTACCCGAATCAACACGATCAAAAGAAAAGTGGGACGATGTGGGTAAATATCAGAAGACTCAGAGCGGAAAACTTTCCCCAAAGAAAATCTCCGATAATTTGCAGGGAAACCGTATATGTATTTGAGAAAGGCAGCTTCTGTTGCATAAGTGTTGCTTTAGATCTAACCACAGGCCTGCTTCTTGGAGACATCTTAAAAGTGAACCAGACATCCTCCCTCCTCCCCCGGCCGTGGAGACGTGAAGTGAAGCCCACTCATCAATAGGTAATTTGAAAGAGCCAGGGGGAAAAATCTGAGCGCTTCACTGGCTGCTACTGTGCAACGAAGACGCTTCCCTTAAGTCCAAGCTCAAAGGAACTCTATTTAGCGATGCTTAATTGTACCTCTGAGGCAAACATGTTATTTAATCCCAGCAGGGTCATATTGATGGAGTAAAATGGTGCGTGTGTGTTTGTGAACTGCGCCGCCTATTAGGACTTATTAGCGTTGGAGGTTCACATTAGTCTACATAATTCCTGAGGGTAATCAAGGAAGGTGCTGTGTGTTAATGTGATCAGTGTTTAATCAAAGATAGATTAATTGGACTGTATTTTCACTCAAATGTACTAACAGTGAAAGGTAGGTTTGCTGTGGCCTTAAATAGGCTGTAGGCAGTAATTAGGGTCTAAATGTGTGTGTCATGGGAACAGTATAACCTGTGATTCTAATGCCTTCTGGAGAAAGTGTGTTTTTCTTCTCTTTACCAAAACATATCCCACTGTTAAGTACACGGTTAGAAAATAGAAAATGTTTATTTCATAGGAAGAAAATCCTCATAGTTTTTTAATTAAAAAAACAAAACATAGGAAAACCCCTAATGTTGGTGCGTTTTTGGGTTTTTTTTTTTCCCATTTGACCAACTTTGTTGTCATGTCCAGTTAAGTAAACGTAGTCTTTACAAACTGCTGATGCGTGTACAATACCTGCCTCTTTCCCATCCAAATAAAGCAGTGACAAGTCATTGAAACAAGTGAAAAAAAAAAGGAGTCTCGCCACAGCATGAGATTACATTCACCCCTGTAATGTGGAGACTGCAACAACAAACGGAGAGAACAGTGTAAATACTCTGAAGGCGCTGTGTATTATCCCTCGTTTTATCCCCATATTCAGTAGCTCTGGGGCTAATTACACTATTATGATAAGGCAACCTGCCAACCGACTGCACTTACCGGAGTTTTGTGACAATTCAAGTGGGTAATAAAAGGAGTGATGGTGCTTATTTGTGCGTCGCTAATGTCCCTGCTTATTAATCAAGTTGAGCTTTGTCATAAATCATTGCAAATGTTTAATATCTTTGCCGTGTTGACTTAAGAAACATGCCAAATTGGTGTGTATTTTTTGGAGAGCTCTCCAAACTACCACATGCTCCACATAGCTATGATTTTTGAAGACACCATAATTACCAGGTAGCTTTGTGCCATTGCGTTAACCAGCGAAGCTTTTAATGCTGTGCTGTGCTATTTTCACACTTAACAAGATCCTGCAGCCCTTCATCCATTTCAATTGCATCATGCTGGGCGAATTACCGTTATCCGATATAAGCCCTCCGAGAGGAAGTAACTACCTAACACTCTGCAAACTGGTCTATCTTGGAACTGGTTCACCCTAATGAAACAGAACGCCGGTATTATAACCCAGAATCTTATACCTCTTTCTTTCTGCTCCCTCTGTTTCATGCTGTCTTTTTTTTTTCCTCTTCAAGTGAACCATTCAGTTCAGTTATTTAAGTCAGGGCATGGCTTTAAGCAGAGATGATACAGCAAACCACAGGAAACCTGAACAGCATTGTTTAGCCTTGCCTCGCTTTTTCTGCGAAGCGGCCCAGGCGGCTTCGCCTCCTCGCTCCGTGTTTCTACAAGGAGGAAATATGGAGTGTCGAACCTACTGGATGTTTGGTTTCAGCCTGTAACGACGTGAGTGAGAAGTCGCCGCAGCACCTACACAAGGCCTTACCTGTTCTACCCCACGCCAGAGAAAAGGGCAGGTTTTTCCTCTTGTTAGTTTAATCTTAAAGGAATGCGGTATCCCCTCTGACTCAGGCCGAACTCCCAAATATATAAACCTACTTACCAGCAGGTCATGAAAAGAGCAGTGCAGGTTGGATGTGTTAGCCGTGTTTTTTCCAGCCATTCTGATTATTTATGTCAAGTAACGCATAATGTGTCCACACCCACAGGGGTAGGCTCCAACACAATATTGGAGGAGATGAACTGAGATGAGCACAGGAGTATTAAAGAGTTCTGACTTTGATCAATAGCGTGGCAGCGGATCAGTGGGGCTGTCTGACAGGATAAGTACACCGTGTTACAACGTGTCTTCAGACGCTGGTTTTAACACTCACTTTCTCACTAGTCATAATCATTATTCACTCAGCATGCATATCAAGAACAGTTAAAGAGAGAATTTGGAGTTTTAAGTGAGCGTTTGGTATGTAGCAGCATCAAGCAACACTGACAGTGAAGATGTGAGAAATAATGCACTTATTTGTATTAAAGCCAACATTTTAACCACATTTAATCCACATTCATATAGTAATTCATGTCATTAAACGACTTTTTTGCCATTAATTACCACATTTTGGGTGAAGAAAGAAAACAAATGTCTTTTCATTTCGATATTATCATTATTTCTCTTCTGTAATTAACATTCGTGTAGTACATGTGCATAAGAGCGGGTGTTACTCGCACAGACACATCATCAGAGAGGATGAGGAAGGAAGTATCACCGTGGCCGAGCTTAACCGAAGACACGACACCGACCCATCCGCTGACCAAATGCACCCTTTTACCAGTGAGCTGCAACACACCCTTCATTCTGAGTAAAAAGGCACAGGATAGAGACACTGAAGTTGGAATTGTTGAGGTTGTTTAAGTCGGATGTTACTTAACTGATAAGTAAGAAGTTTTTTTTTTTAGTTGAACTGTATTTCAGTTGAGGTTTGGAGAAAATTTTTCATCCACACCTGAATAATCCTTCGAATCAGTGAAAACGTGCACTTTTTGTTAACATTTCTTTTTTTCAAATATACTTTTTATCATGTTACACCACATATACATTGTCAGTTTGATCCTTTTTGTCAATAAGTACTTTAAACTAGGAACTGTCTGATATATATATTTTGTTATCATTCTTATTTTCAGAGCAGATACTGACATAGATTATTAATAATGAAGGATACCAATAACTGATAGATGGAGCTGATATAGCCTTGCAGTAACAGTGGTGTTCACTTTTACTCCAACACAGTACTCTCTACACTAGAGTAGTGTTAAGTGCATTTAAGCTGGTTATCAAATCAAACAAAGAAAGTATGACAGTATTTATAATGAGTATTTGGATGGATTCCTAGCGCTGGTGCTTTCCTTATATTAACTTATGACTGACATATATATATGGGTGGACATTGCTTAAGACTATGGAGATCAATTCATGTATTTTTATCTGATTTTAAAAAGAGATAGATGTAAGAATGTGAGTATCAGGTCCAACTGGAACTGTATTTTCCAAGTAGTGTTTTTTTTTTTTAAACCACGCTACATTTTTTTTCCTATGGTAGTTTTTTTTCTGTAGTTCAGCTTCTTCCGGTGTGTAGTTGAAAAGTGGTAAAACTACACCAACTTACAAAGTAGTTTCACGGACACAGGCTCTGAAGAGCGTGTACTGTACATGTACAGTACTGGGGGTGTGAACACTCCAAAGGTGTCTGTGACAGGAAGATCTGTCTGTTTGATTAATGCTCTCACTCAAAGTGGCACCTGGAACCAATCCCCCTCCTCCTCCTCCTCCTGACGCCCCCGTCCCATGTGCACCGTATATGTGTGTGTATGTGTGTGTGTGTGCACATTCCATACACTGCGCCTTTAGACGGAGCTGAGGGTGGGTGTGAGGAGACAGGAGGCACAGATGGGACGGGGGGGGACTCCACACAGAAGAAAAGAAAGGTGTGTGTGTACAGGAGGGAACAATAGGTGGACGTGCAGTGGAGGGTATGGGGTGTCATTAATAACACACAGGCCCCATCTCCTAATTTGCTCAAATTACCTGCCCACACATCGGGCCCCCTGCCAAAGCTGAGGTGTGAACACAACAGATCAAATACACCTGAAAATCAGAGTGCCCACCCACCCGGCAACGCCCACGCAAGCCTTTTATTTATGGTGGTCCGCAGACTATGGAGGGCCTGTGTTTGATTGTGGAAAAGAAGGGGTCGAATGATTACGCTTTCATGTGAGAACGAAGGATAAAACGTGCCAAAATTAGAGAGTGTGATAGAAACAGTAAAAGGCAAAAAAAAAAAAAAAAGAGTAAGTGAGACAGAGGAAGAGATATGATACAAAGGGACGGATCGGTTTGCGCTCGTGATGAGGCATCCACTGAGAGCAACACAAGACTGACTCTTTCAAACCACCTCCCATCTGGCACTGCGGGGGTGGCCGCTTACCATCATCCCCTCCGCTTTTCCCTTCTTCCCTTTCCTTCATCCGTCGCCTTCCCCCCTTATGTCCGTCCTCCCTCCATCCTTCCCCTCCCACCCACACGTTCAGGAAAAGGGTGGCAACAAAACGCGATTGGGGCGGCGATGCTTTGGTCACCGCAATAATCAGAACAGAGTCACCAGCACAACACCACCTGTGGCACACAACACACACACACATGCACACACACTGAAATGCGTGCACAGACAGTGAAATTAAATATCCCCCAGAGACACAAAGGGGACCAGGAGAGTGTGTGTAGGTGTGTGTACGGAGATGCTAGGCTTTGAACTTTGAGTAGAGTGTAGCTGATATTGACAAGTCTCTGGAGAGAAAAGGGAAGCTAGAAATACTAGCTCTCATTTGTAAAAGTGGCCTCCAGAGAGAGAGAAAAAGAGAAAGAGAGAGAGAGGGACACTATTTAGCAAACAAGCATCAGGATTAACAACTAAAGCGAGATTACGCGAGGTGACATGATAACACTTGAACTTTCTATGCATTTATTTATGGGTTTTGTTTGTTAAATTGACCATATTTCCAATCTGATCACAATATAGACCATGTTACACAGTCAGAATCATTTAGATTTCAGACAAATTCCTCTTTTTATTCCTGTTTATACACATCAGTTATCACCTTTACAATGCAATGATGACACTCTGAGTCCCAGTTACACTTTATTTATTAAGAATAATTCACATTGTCACAGTCATGTCAAGAGAAGAGGTACTACTGTTTTATTCCAACATTAAGGGAAACAGTGGACATACTGTAAATCAAGCTAATAACAGAAAAAGTAGGTTGAAATAAAGTGGAAAAAAGCACAACAGGATTTGAATGCGTCTCATCTCATTGTTTTAATAAGTCACTACAGTGCAGTTCATTTATAAATACAGTAAAGGGAATAAAAAACCCGTACATTATAACACACGGTTTGATTCTGTTTAATACGACGCAACAAAACAGCGTCAAAATAAAGTATTTCTAGTTTGCTTTGTCTTTCTTAGAACTTTTGTTGCACATCTCTAGTCGACTCTTTCTCTGAAACAAAAAAAAAGTTTCATTTCTGCTTGTACAGCAATGTTAGAAATGTTAGAAATCAGCAAAACTCTGGCCTTATATTCAGTTCATTTCAAAGCTTCCCTCCTGTGAGGCAGAACTTAGCTGCGTTTTTTTTTTTTTTAATGCCGAACACTTATTCAATCCAATCATATTCCTCCAACGAGCAGCTCCATGTGATCAAAGTGTGTATACGTACACAGTGTGTGATGCTCACTGGAGCAGGTTTTCAGCTGAATCCTGTCACTCACACAGACAGCTGCCCTCTTACAGTCGTCTGTAGTTCATTTTGTTGTCGCTTTTAAAAGTTTTCCGTCAACTGTTGCGCTGTTCAGTCTATTTTTTGTCTTTTCCCCAAAGGAAATAGGTCTCTCTCTTTTCTCTCTTTCTCTTTTTTTGGACGGAGACCAATAACAGGCCTTTTCCACTTCACTTCTCCTGATGCTGAATGAGCAAAGGAGGGATCCCAGAGGAGCAGGAATATTTTATTAGAGTGATATTTTCAAAGTTCCTCTCCTCCTCTGGCTTTCTTCCTCTCTCTCTCTTTCTCTCTCTTTCTCTCGTGATGGAATTTTAGGATGCTGCAACAATTCTGTTTGTGTGTGTGTGTGTGTGAAAGAAAACAGCTCACACAGAGCAAAGACAATTCAAAGTTACAGCTAAATGACAGGCTGGGAGCTCCGGTCTTTTGAATTGCATTGTTTTCTTTTTATTCCTGCTTGGGAGGAGATTGGTGGAAAAAAAACAAAACAAAACAAAAAAGCCCAATTGGGACAGAAAGAGAGCAGTTTTAGTCTCGGGAGAATTACTCTCGGCACAAACAAAAATAGCAGATCATTTTTGCTGACAAACACTTTTTAACGCGAGGGTGTTTTTCTATTTTTTGGGGCGAGTAAATCTCTTTTTGTTTTCTTATTCATAACATTTCAAAAAGGAAAGAGCTGTATGTTGTTGCCTCGATTTAGTGTCGATAGTCAGAGTCGTTCAGATTCATTAGGAGCGTTGTTTTTTGTTTAGTTTTTTTTTTGCCCTAAAGGAGAAAATAACATCCACTCTGTAATTGTAAGAAGTGAGATCTGAAACTACAATAAGAAAAGTCAGACAAATGCACCTTTATGTATTTTTATTTTTGCATGAATGGTATATTACACACACACACATAAAGCCAGACAGATCCACACGCCCTTCCTGCAGGACCTTGCAGATGCAGCAGAAACAGTGGAGTTGGTCTCTCTGGTAAACAAACAGTGAGAGGCTGCTGGGAGTCTTCACTGGGCCTCCAAATTATAGTCTGGTTAACCAAAGTCTCTGAGCCAGCCCCTTTACTGCTACGCATACACACACATACACACACATATGCTGTACGTACACACCCCACATCACATGCATATGCGCAGATATGCACATGACCCGCGTACACATGCACATGCACATTAAAGGCACACTTAAAAAGCACATATACAATCAGGTTCTAATGGGACTTTGTCTGCTGTGCAGTTAAGCCCAGAGTTGGAGATTTTATAGACATAAGAGAGACTGAGAGGGAAGCACACCCCAAGGGCCCATCATAAATATTACCCAATCATCAGGCTCACAGTGTGAGGCGATTACTGATGAAAAAGAATCCCTCGCAATGTAAACACGGGTTTAATGTTTACGGCTTTAAACCCTCTATACCTGTTTTATGATTTTAAGGGTTTCTTTACTGGCAGATGCTGAGGCTGAAACATTCAGTCAGTGAGCAGCCTCTTACCTCGGAGTAGCTGTGTGATAATAGTACTTTGTGGTTTCTAAGATGTTTTCCATTTATTTGGTGGTGGTGCTGTTTTTTTTTTTGTTTTTTTTTTTTATAACATAGTTCACTGAAGGGAGGTTGAACTTTTTTAATTGTCTGTAAATGAGTTCTGCAACTACTGGGGACACTTTTCAGTCTCCAGAGGATGCAAGAACATATCACAGTTGATCTATGACGCCATTAAATCCAGTTAAAACATTTAAGATGATCAGTTCTCAGGAAATTATTCGCCATAAATCTCATGCTCCCAGAGTGACAGCGTATTCCAAGCGAACAATTTAATTGTCAGCCAGAGACCACATCCCAACAACCCTGCTGCCAGAGAGGGATTTCTTATGTATGTGACGTTCAAATTCTCAGCTTTGCTATAATGCAACACCACAGACTGTACTTGAAGGACAGCGTTTCACAATGTAATTCATGTTCCCCGTGGGATTCAGCAGCCGATGAGTCTCCCTGCTCAGGACTCGATTTAGGCGCTATAAATTTGGCGTCATCTGAATCGCAGCGAGGGGCAGAGCAGACACGACATGAAAAGGCCCTGTCCTGGAATAACCGGGAAGTTCTGAATGTTTGTGGAAAAAAACAGGGTCAGAGGTCACAAAATCAAACAATAGTCATTTATCTTCTGTGAAATCATGTTTTCCCCAAACTCGCAAGATGTTTTCTTCCATTAAAATCCTCTTCTCGAAATATGACTGGGTTTGATTTTGTTCAAGGACATCACGGAAAGCTGTTAAAAGTAAACTCCAACTCATCCCCCCCCCCTTCTTTGCTGTTTCACCCCCACCTTGTTGTGAGTCATTTCTGACCAGTAGCCGAACGGGCTCAGTGTAATTACAGGCTACATGATTTTTCAGCAAAGGCCCGTATGAGTAAGCTGCATCTGCCATAACAGTCTCAACTTCATTTGCACACTTCATTTTTTTTTTTTTTTTTTTTACGGTGGGCACCTAAAGGGGGGCGCGAAGCATCGGACGTTGCCGTACTTGTAAAGCTATCGTGTTAGGCCTCTCACAGTGGAGCTCGCCAGGGTCATTTTGACAGTTAAACGGTTTGGAATTCAGCGCAGTTTGTATGGCTCCAGGTTGTAGAGTTCAAACTCAGTGTTTTGGAGCGGCTCCACCGTGAATGAGCTGGACCGGGATCAGGAAGCGATCAGGAAAAAGAAAAAGAGAGTGAGATCCAAACCCTCGGAAGCGGAGTGCTGTTGCTATAGATGCACGCCCAGTGCTGCGGCCGCTCGTGGAGCCTACCCAGCGCCGTTTCATTTCCTGTTTATCTGATTGGCTGTTGTCTCCATGCTGGACATACTGACAATTTTGATGTTGATTGCCCCCCAGAAACGGTCGTTGCAGTGCAGTTTTTGACGTGGGTTCTCTTATTATCATTTTAGGACCGTTAACAAAAGCGTTCACCACCCATGCTGTGAACATGGCCAACTTAAACACATAGTATATTTAATGCATTTAAATGTTCCAAGACAAAAAATGTATAGTACATTTCCAGGCGTGGGTTTACAGCGTCTATGGCTAAATGTTTATGTCTGTGTGCAATTGAGCATCCATGACAGACTTTTTCCCCCCATCTATGCTATTGCCCCTTACATCGATTTGGCCCAGTGCACCTGGACATTCCTCCACCATGTCTCCACACAAATACACACATACATCCTTGTCTCCTTCCTTTTCGCTCCCTGTCTCCCGCCGCTGTCCATCTCAGCCTTCCTCCTTCCTCACCTTCCTCCAGTCTGGCGCTGGAAACAGGAGCAGTGGAAACGGGCGAGTGATAGCCGATAGCCCCCCTGTGAGTGCTAGTCTGGGCCGCTGCCTGTTTGCCTCTCGCCCGTAGTCACTCTATCTATCTCGCATGTGCCTCCTTACCTCACATAAATCATCCTCGATCTACTACACGGACAGGGAGAACAGAGAGAAATCTCCCCCTATAAATCTGGTATTAGTTTTACCTCGCATAATGAACACAGAGCTAAACGGTCCTGGATACATGAGAACAGCATGTCTTGCAGATGTACTATAAATATTTTGATACTAGCCGGCTAGTTTGCAGAGGGGAAGTAGACCAGTGAAATACACAGAGGAAGGGAAAAGTGTAAAGTGGAATGTTGGCCTAGCCCAAGTGTCTGTATTGTCTTTAGCACCTACAGAGGGTCCTGATCCAAGAAAAACGCTCTTTACAGGGTTCCTGTTCCCAGCCGTGGTGCGGTACCACTCCTGGATACGCTGCGTTTCCTTCAAGCCAGTCCCTCAAACTGGTCTCCGAGGAGGGGGCGCATTGTTTGATTAATAGCCCGATCAGACCTGATTGAGTGATAGATGTTTGAAGGGAAAACCAGCATGCCTTAGGGATACTCTGAGACAAAGTCTGGGAAAAGGCGGCTCCAGGGAGGGTTTGATTGGTGAAACGGCTGAATTAAAGTGAAGGACTAATAATAGCATAGCTAATGACACAAAGGCTGCACAGTGTACACCAGCCAAATAAGTCCGATGACTGTAGGCTATGGATATTTTGTTGCAGTTACATACTGTAACATACACACACACTCTGAAAATATACCACACACCCATAGAAAAGTGGAAAAACTGAAATCCCCCTCTTTAGCGTGTTTCTGGCCTCGGCCCCGGGCACTGTCACCTTACCCCATCAAAGAGCCACATACCCGCACATAGAAAACACAGTTTTACACACATGCAGCCCTGTGACAGCAGGTGGTGTGTGACACGTCAACATCTGAAGGCTCCCTGGCAAGCAGAGAAAGGCTCTCAGCTCTTTGCCCCACTCGCTCTGATCTATCATTGGGACTCTTTAATGGCAGCCTTCGTCACATATTACTGCTTTATTTTCTCCTCTCCATCTCCCAGCCCACAGAAGTTCCTTTTTTGTTCCTATTTTTAAGTACAAGTGATCTCAATTAGGGACCTCCATGAAGGCAGTAGGCGGCAGACAGTCAGAGCAATAAGAGCAGAGAGGAAATTGTCTTTGTACCCCTCACCCCCCCCACCCCCTCCCCACCACCCTCCTGCCACAAGCAGGGAGCAGCCGCCCCCTCCGT
>JAPTYQ010000017.1:19763251-19773621 GCA_029814465.1 Ostorhinchus cyanosoma | reverse complement strand
GCTCTGAAACAAATATTCCTTCAGAGTAAAACCCATTCTTTCATTAATTCTCCAATTTCACATTTTGACCCAAAACTATATCTTGGAAACTTCAGCCAATCAACGTTTATGATTAGATTTTTCTTAATCAGTGAGTCACACGTGGTAAAATTTCACTACTTGTATTTATTGTAGACCAGTGTAAATAGTCAGTTTTTCCTTTTCTTTTTAATAAAATTGCAATGAGATCATGTCATACTCTACCTGCTGATGTATAGTTCCATTTCTAAACCAAACTATTAAACATATTACAATTAAATTTAAAAATCAGCCAAAAACAACGTAAAACACACTTGAAAATCAAAAAACCAAAAAAAATCTCTAATTAAATTGATGGCATAAAATTGGCTAAATGGTTGTTATTACTTCATTTATAACCTACAACATTTAAGATGTTTTCCACATTACTCAAATGTATTCAGTGGTGAAAAGATGATATTGTCTGAGCTTGAAACTTAACCCTGTTGGAATAACTGGCTCCACGGTTCTTGCAAGGCCATGTTTATCACTATTACAGATTTAATTACTACTATTCACATTTATCCATCCATGAATTGTTAGTTGATCTTTGAGAATGTTGGACAATGCGAACCATATTTCTGGTGTTTGGGGCACATGGAGGGGAAGTGTAACTCAATCACTCTTTTTTTTTTTTTTCCTCCTCTCCCGTCCACATGACGAGGTGCCAGATGCGTGTCAGTGCTTTCAGACTTTATATATATCCCTCCCACATCCTCACACACAAACACACACTAACAGACGTGCATGCGTGTGCACACACGTACTTATGAAACGCTAGAAGTCGAGTTATTTCAAGTAACTCGCAGTCCTCAGTCTGTACCTTTTTTGGTCTAAACACAGATATCTTATTGTAAAATATATTTAGCTATAGGTTCAACTTTACAATATAACAAAACAAGCTGAAAGGACCCAAATAACCTGACAGCTGCGCCTCCCAGTAGTCGCTTTTTTATTTTGAAGCAGGCCTGGATTATCAAAGGCCTTTGTTTTAGACATTCTGCAATAAAAATGAAAAAAAAACAAACTTGTTTAGTAGTGACGGAAAAAGGAACACAGAAATGTCCCTGCACATGCTGTTGTGTGATGTGGCACTCATTGGGAGACTGATGGGTAATCAGGGCAGAGGGTGGGGTGGGTGATGAGAGCCGGGCTGAGATACGGAGCCTCCAAGAGCTCACAGAGGGTAGAGGATGCCCTCTACAGTTGACACAGGAGGGGCCCAGCAGGCCTGCACACCCACTAATAACATACACTCTAAACTATAGGAGAAAAGGGTTTTCCATTGATAGGCATAATAGAAAATCAATGATCTAAGTTTGATATCAATGCTTTGAATTATATCAATTTAATTTATAATTAATCTTTATCTTTAAAATAATGCTTTTTTTTCTTGTTTAGGAAAATGCATATCTTTTTATTGTATTTATTTTTTTTGCATTATTTTCTTTAATTTACACGTATTTATATTTTAACATGAAGCAAATAAATAAAACAAAATCAAGAATTAACATGGAATATATATATATATTTATAACACATGCTCTGTATAAATAAACAAGCAAATAAATAACTATCCAAATCAATAACATGTCTGGAAAAAGAGATAACATATGACTTTATTGAACCCAAATTGGGGAAATTACAGTGTTTATAGCAGCAAGATATAAAAAAAACAAAGTGTGGAAAAACAGGCAGAAACATTAAAGAATGAAACCTGGAATATAAAAGAGAATCTGCTGTTTCTGAGTTAATCTGCACTTACATATTATTTATTTGCACATGAAGTTAATATTGATGTGATAGAACTTTTCAAACACTTTCAATACCTTAACATTTTTCCTACTTACATATTCATTATTGTTCCTTTACAACAACAAATATGGATAATAATAATAATAATAATAATAATAATATAAACTCCAGTTTCAGTCCTGCGTCTGTGCGTCTTTTACGCATTGGCACCGTTTTGTAAAAAAAGAATGTGTCTGTGATGCATGAAATTGTCGAAGTGAATGAGGTGAATGTGTTCTTTCTGCCAAGCCCAGTCACTTTACTAAAACAGTCACATGGCTGAATGGACATAAATTAAAGCCCGTGTAAAGTAGAATACCTGTACACCTGCACAACAGCTCTCCCCTGCGACCGAGTGAAACTCTACTCCTGCGCCTCTACCTGACTCACCGCTCTCCGGTGACTCACTCACTCCTACCTTATGGACTCTAAGTCACTTCTAGTGTCGGACTCGGCTCTCTGAACGCTCCTCTGAGCCACATATTGTCAGGACATAGTGGTAACACAACACGGATTGATGGACTGGCGCGTGTTACCGACTGGAAATGACCGCCTCTAGAGTTAAGAGCGCACGGACGGTCCTGGAGAAAGGTGACATGTGGGTACGTACGGAGGAGAATCTGTGTGAAAGTGTTAATAAGGACAGAAAAAAAGCCTAAAGCCCCCTGTGTGTGTGTGTGTCTGTGTGTGTGTGCGTTTCATGAAGGTATAGACATTACACAGACCTGTCCGGTCGTCTATATAGGCGTGATAGATTATGGCGCAGGGAATGGATCTGACTCCAGACACCACGTGTTGGAGTCGCATCAGCGCAATAATTGCTGGGCGCTTGAGCTATATAAACCACAAAAAGTCTGAGCACGGGAAACCCCGGCCTCCAAACACTAACCACATTTACGGCTACAAAAACTGGATTCGTTTTTCCGCCTCCTTCATCTCACCGGCGATGATTTTTTTCCCCTTTCTCTCCGGCTTCATCCACCTTTTTAACCCTGTAGAGCAACAAAAGCTGCCAGATATTTGACGGAAAAATACGCACACCTTTCACGCGTCGGAGGGGTTATAAATAGGGCTGTTAAGTATTGTTAAAAAAGCTGATTCCTTTGACTTTGAAAACTTTGTGTGTGTGTGTATATGTGTGTGTGTATGTGTGTGTATATGTGTGTGTGTACATAGCCTGCGGGCTTTCAGGGAGCCTTTCAGTTTGGCACAAAGACTTCAATGACGCACCTGGAGCAGCGCTTTGAGTTCTCATTAAAAGAAGACAGACAAAAAGTTTTTTGAGCATGTGGGTCGACTGTTCCATTTTAGACCGGCTTTTTCTTTTTTTTTTTTTTTTTTTTGTAATCTTATAGCCTATTACGCTCTCGGACATTTATTTGATGTTATTTATATCCTCATATGAACAACTGCGTTATGGCGCATGGACTCGTCCCCAAAGTTTGAGAAAAGACCTGTCATTTAAAACATCATCAAGTTTTTCAAGGCTTGTTTTTCTTGCCGGAGAAGTATATTTTATGTCGTTTGAAGGCGCCCACTAAAGTTTGTAGTGGAGAGGGTTGTGAAACGCGGTGTGCGCTCATCCAGTCCCATTTTCCATTGGCAGACGCGCTGAGGTTCTCAGAGCAGCGGCACACACTCCGACTTTCTCCCAGACTCGTGTGAGAGAGGGAGAGAAAAAGCAGCTGGAGAGCCTTTTTGGTGCCTTTTTTTGATAATCCACGCTGTTGTGATGCGAATTCCCGTAGATCCCAGCGCCAGTCGGAGGTTCAGTCCGCCGTCCAACAGCCTCCAGCCGGTTCCAGGGAAGATGAACGATGTGAGCTCCCCAGCCGGACAGCCGGACGCGGCGGCGGCGGTGCCAAGGCTGCGTCCCCACGAAAACCGCAGCATGGCCGAGATCATCGCCGACCACCCGGCTGAGCTGGTCCGCACCGACAGCCCCAACTTTCTGTGTTCGGTCCTGCCCTCCCACTGGCGGTGCAACAAGACCCTGCCCGTCGCCTTCAAGGTGAGTCCGGAATCTGTAAACGCGCAGCGCAATGAAAAGGATTAAGAAACCGCAAGTGTGAGACCTTGATCAACCCTGAAGAAAATAAGCACCTGAACTGAAATCAACCCAAAAAAAGAAAAAAAAAAAAAAAAGAAAAGAATCACACTGTTTTTAAAGGCCTCATGATGCTTTTGAAATTTAACTTTGGATGCATGGAAAAGTTTTTACGCAAAGCTGAGAGTTGATTTCCTTCCTCTTGTTCCACATGACATTTGAACGCTTTTAATCAACAACAGTTTCTGACAAAAAAAACAAACAAAAAACAAACTGTGTTATTGTTACACGTTAAATAATTTTTAATATTGTCACCAGTTAATCAGAGATGTTGAAATGCGGTCTGGAAAATATCATCGGTTTGTCACTTTAGCGAAATAATTTAGAAATATATATTTAAAAAACAACATGAAAGAAAAAAAAAAAAAGAAAAGCCAACACTGTCAGAGAAACATATATTGGTTGTGGAATTATTTCAATATGTTTTGTTTTTTTTGTTTTGTTAAAGAAAGACATGCATGTTGTCATTGTTCCATATTTTCTAATTAAAAAAGAAAAGAATATTTATTGCCATTAATCAGTTATTATTGTTCACTAGTGTATTATAAATGTAGTTTATTTAATCTAATGAATAACGCAATGAGGAGAATATATTTAAATGACACTATGATTTACTATTTTAGACATTATCTGAGCACACGTCAATAATACAGTTTAACATGTAAAATATATATTACAATCTAAAATGGCAAATTATAACCACCTTCTAGATATTATACTCCATGATAGTAATCAGGCTGTTTATGTTTTGCATATGGAGCCAAAATGCTCAGCTATGAAATATTATTTATAAGCCAAACATGTGGGATTTCTACATTTTAGGCATTTTTGAAGCTCTGACAATTTTCTTCTCCCATGATATTTTACAGAAAAAAGGCCTATTCATTACATGACAGATATTACTTAAAGGATGGATCAAACACAAACACCAGAATGAAAATTTGTAGCTGCAGTCCTGGCCCAAAATCAAATATGACACTTTTAAAATATAAGTGTTATTTAACTGCTATTATTACTACAGCTCAGTAATTATTGCAGCGATTTGAACCTACTCATGTTCTTTTATCTGCATCCAGGAATCTAAATGATAACACAAGGCCTCCATGCTTTTGTTTCAGAGACTGCGTTTGAGAAGCGATTCTAATCAAATTCATCATCAAACCGCTTCAGGAGAATTAAATTAAATCCATTTATCAACATAATTTGGTGAAGTATGGCATGATGTAAAACAAGTCTGTCACATCAGCAACATACGTTTTATCAGTGGAAGCGAATGAAACAGATATTTGGGTTTCACACCACTTAGGATTTTCCAAGTGAAAAACAATATCAGATGTTTTTTTTCTACTTGTTTTCATCACTGTTTTAAAAATGAACAGGGAGAGAATAATACCCTCCATGACTTGCGTGTTTTACTTTGTGTATTCACTCTGTAGTTATTGAATTACTGCCCTTTGACCTCTGTGTCCAGGTGGTAGCCCTGGGAGATATACCTGATGGGACTGTTGTCACAGTGATGGCAGGGAACGATGAGAACTACTCCGCTGAGCTGCGGAACGCCTCAGGTGTGATGAAGAACCAGGTAGCTCGCTTCAACGACCTTCGCTTCGTGGGCCGCAGTGGCAGAGGTGAGGCCTGAAGACATTCTACGCTCTGTTCACCCAACGCTTCCACTCAGTGGGAGCCATTAGGTTCAGTGGTGTGGATTAGTGGTCACATTCTCTACGTGGCAACCACATAATGATCTCCCCTAACTCCAGGCTCAAGGCCCACCGCCCTTCTTCTGAAATCTCAAGGGTGAATCATATAGCTCCCTCTGTCTTTACTTTGAAATTAGCAAATGGGCTTCCATGTGTGTCTTTTTTTTTATCTTTTAATCTAAGTCAGACACAAGTCTTTGTAAAACCCTTTTTTTTACAGTGACATGGAGGCCTGCTGCCTGGTCTACAGTTTACAAAAAACAAAACCTTTCAAACAGATAGGATGTGCAACAGTCTTGCATTAACTGCACAAGCATGTCCTGAACCGACATGCTAATGTTCACCTGACATGAACCCAGCTCCGTCCAGGATTCGAAACAGGCTGGGTGGTGCTGCAGCCCTGTGGCTGATCACACTCTGCACACATCCTCAGGGTGTGAGACAGAGGCTCCCTCCTATTGGGTCAAATGGCATTCCCTGAATATTTGGCATCACTGAAGTGACTATTTGCATCATTGGCTTTCTTCTTACTAAATCATATTATTTACGATCTGACTCGCGATCTTTTGGCGCCTCTCTTTTTAGCACCTCCTCACACTCTCCTTTGGGGAATATTTCCAAAAGGACTTTATTTTCAAATGACGCAGAAAAGGGTTGATTGTGACAAGATGATGCTGGTAAGTGTTGTCAGGAGCTCCTCCAGTGCATTTAGGGACTTTGACTTTTTATGTTACAGTTGTAAAAGGTGCAAGAAGTAAAAGTACTAATATCACACTTTAAAAATGTATCACAAAGTCTGAAAACATAGAGTCGTCACTGTGCAGTTAAATAATGTTTTCCTCTTATGTATGATGTTTTGGATTTGTTCTGCTTTATGTACCTTTGTGTAGTTGAAGCTACAGCAGTATGTCATATCATTTAAGATCATCATCTGTTTGCAGCGTCGCTGTCCTACGAGAACCATGTATCGCTAAAAATTCAACTTTGCATGAACTCAGAAAAACAGGCCTGTTTTCAGCTTTGTGACACTGCATTTTCCAGCAAATCCAAGAGGGTTTTAAAAGAGAATTTTCTGAACCCACAATGGAACAGTTTATCCTCCAGTTTATCACAAACATTCAAAGTTACTGAAAATACATAATATTCACTGGACAGGAAGGGTATGAAAATTGTGATCTGAGAAGTAAATAACGTTGTCAGACAAATGTTTTAATAAAAAGTACAAAGTTTGCCTGAGTTATAGCGGAATAGAAGCACAAAGTTGCACTCTAATAAAATCCCATGACTTCAGATTGTTACTTGTGTAGTGCTTGAATAGAAGTGCTTAATTACGTTCCACCTCTGTAGCTGTCAAAAAGGCTGGAAAAAGTTGGCACAGGTGACACAGTATATATAGAGAAGGGATGAGGGGACTTGTTGCCATGGGGACTTTGTGCGTCCTTTCGCTGTGACACAGAATCTAGTCACAGGAAGTGACATAGGAGCCAGGGGAGATCAGACTATGAGGTGTCTGAAATGAATACCCCACAATGACAGTGATAAGTACTCGCAGAGTGAACCGATAGGATGTTAGATCGCTAAAAGTCAAGCACAGAGAGACGAAGAGACGCAGCAGAGGCGGACAAAGATTGATAGTTACCGGGCGGCTGCAGTATGATGACAGGTAATGGGATACTGTTGATAGCATCATTAGAGTTAATAGTGTAGTAGTGTACAGGATTGCCTTGAGAGGAAGTGTGAATTAGATGGATTGTGGGTAATGTATGACAGTAGTGATGATTTCAGGGAGCACAGGTCCTTTATATCCGATGTCTAGCCTGAACCGACTCCGTCTGCTTCACCCACATGCACCTCAAATCAGGTATGTGGGACACCTGTCGCTATCTCGCTCTTATCGCTGCTTTGAAAGGAATGTTTACAGTGAGAAGCGGAAGAGAGTTAGAGACACATGGGTAGATGGCTGCGACTGAATGAACAGCTGCACAGATGAGTCGCTGCAATAACCTGCCCCCCACTTCCTGTTTCCTGTGCGTGGCCATGGTTACGTGATGCATCTGCATACCTCAGACGTTAGTACTGCTGCTGACTTGGCTGTTGCGCCCTGATTCATAGCATTCCTCGTGCATACACATAAGAACTTGCACACAGTCAACCCCAAGGCAGCAACTGCTGGGGATTATCTAGAGAGGAAGTGACTATTAAAATGCCTCTCGCCCACTCATGCTGGGTTAGACAGGGAGAAATTCAGGATAACAAGATACTGGCTCCTCCAGTCAATCTTCCATTTAGACGCTGCCAAAGGACCTAAATAGTCTCTCTCAAAACAGCCAATGTTGTCTGTCGTTAATCCTCTCAAAGTCGAATTTTCCCAGTTTGTATTGGCTATTATGTGATCACAACCACACTTGTGACATGGGGATGGTTTAGAGATGAATGCAGGTCATTGTCTTCACAGATGGTATGTCATTTGATGTTGTTTGATGTCACCACAGGCAAGAGCTTCACCCTGACAATCACAGTATTCACCAACCCACCACAAGTGGCCACTTACCACCGAGCCATAAAGGTCACCGTGGATGGACCACGTGAGCCCAGGAGTAAGTACCAATGCACGCACGTCCAGACAATTAACACACACAAAGTAAAACTCACCCAAAGATCCAATTTGTCCTACTGTTTGAGCAGTTAGTTATGCTGAATATCAACAAACTAAAAACATGTCAGCGTTTCTAGATATGGGCTGCTCTCACAAATTACATTCATATCATTTTTTTATCCATTTACAGCAGTTGTAAGGGTTAGGAAAAGATAACAAGATTTGGTTTGAGGCAAAATTCGTCTAACGAGATGTGAGAAAGTGACTCACAGTGTTGTTCCCTGATACTGAAATCAAATCGCAATCTTTTCCCAACCCAAACTAAAACACTTTTACCGTAGCCAGGATTCCAACTCCAGTCTATGGTGGTAAAATACTGGATTTTGTAGATCCACCATCCTGCATACTAACGACTGTCTACCTGTTGCAAAGGAGTGGATCCTTCAAAACCATGATTTTGTGATTAAATGAATCCATGATTTGCAGAAAACATACTCTGCAACAGTTTTGCACAGCGATTGTTTGCACTTTCAGTTTTGCAATGCGTGGGTGTGTCTGACATTTAGTGGCAATAGAAAACAAATAAATGCCCGGCTAAAATGGTGACAGGCTAGTAAAACAAGTTAATTAACAAAAGGAGCTTTCCTGGAAAACGTGATAGTGGTAATTAGCAATCAACTGGCTTTTAATCAGTCTGACCTCTTAGATTGCAGCTCAGGCGCCCATGTGACACTCTGAGAGAGAAGAAGAGAAATAAAAAGTGAGGGGGAATATTCCTGACAGGGTACACTGGGTAGCAGAGTGCTAGCATCAGCTCATTTTAATGGGCCATATAAAAACAACTGAGGAGGAAAAAAAACTTTACTATAGCTGTCAGTGCCAACTGGTCTGGCATGCAGCTGTTTCCCTAACCCTCCTCCCTATTCATAAAAAAAACATATTCTCATCTCTCGGCGTCTCAATGAACAATATCACATCACAAACAACCCTCCACCCACCCGGCCCCGTCACATATGGCACCAGGACGCACAGAGACACAGAGGAGCCAGGAGACAGTAGGATTAGTACCACCATCAGTCTCTCTGTTGTAGGAAACCTGCCTGTGGTGCCAAAAAACGCCTCACACAACTCCACATTCAGCGTTCATCAACAGAGGCGCACGTTTGTCCTCAGAGGCACAACATACTCACAATCGCACCCTCTCTCTCCCCTCCGTCCCGTTCACTCCCAAGCCATCTTGTTTGATCAAAAGCATTTCCTGTGCATCTGCTGTCCCCCGTCACACGGCTTTCAAACAAGTCCTGTTATTTGGTGGCGACCAGATGGGAGAAGTTGTTTAGAAAAGCCCGGGTTTGGTCTCTGCGGACTTGGGTTCGTGTCCAGAAAGCAGGAAGTCGAGGCTTTTGTGAGGTACGGCCGACTCAGACAGACCTGATCTCAGGTGAGGCTAATAACCTCATTATAGCCTGGCATCGGCAAGAGATTTTACACTTTGATCCATTGTTCTAACTTTTTACTCTCCTGCTCAATTTGTGGCCTGAGAAAAAGCTTTAAAGTGGAACAGAACTTATTTTCTTTTCCCCCGTTTGCATGTTGGAGCTACAGTCTCTGGACAGTAATTTAAGCAATAAAGAGTATGTCATCATACATAACCCTTGAACTTCTTTAGTTTGCTGTTAAGTGGTCAGAATTGCAGCACTGGTGTAATTTACCCAAAAACTACAGCCAGAACACGTCTCCCTCTCAGGGGTCATTAAGCCGAGGTCAGAGGGTGGCAAAACACACATGTGCCCTCTCAACCACACCTCCCTCCTCCGAGTCTCAGCACGGAGAGAGCACCGGCTGTGTCCAAAACTGTGATTCTATCTGTGAACGCTTCATTGACACATGGGGGCTTTGTCGGCCATTACAGCTCTATTTTGTATTAAACGAGTGGGTAATTAGGAGGCCTGTGGTACACTGGGCCAGGGAGGGGCCCCACAGGGAGGGGACGCATAGAGAAAGAACAGTGGGCTGTCTTAAACCTGACATACACTGGCACTCTGTGGCCCTCCTCTGCAAAAACACCACATTGTTTCTGGAAAATAAGATGACAATAACAGGAGGTTTTTGAAAG
>JAPTYQ010000017.1:19631060-19643178 GCA_029814465.1 Ostorhinchus cyanosoma | reverse complement strand
CATTATAAATTCTCACTGAAGGCATCAAACTATGAATGAACACAAATGGAATTATGGAGTTAAACAAAGTGTGACATAATTCAAAACATTAGATTCTTCAAAATAACCACATTTTGCGTTAATTACAGCTTTACACATTCTTGAAATTATCTGGATGAGCTTCATGTGGTTTTCACCTGAAATGTTTTCCAAAAGTCTTGAAGGAGTTTCCAGTGATGCTGAGCAGTTGTTGGTCATCTGCGGTTCATTTCATACCATTTAAATGACAAAGTGCGTCCAAACTTTTGGCCTGTACAGTACACATGGCTTTTCTGCCTCCATCCACAATAATATACATTATATAGATTAAATGTCGTCTAATATTAACGTTTATTTGCAACATAGTATAGCAAACTATTACATGATCAAAAACAAATCAATTTGAGAAAAAAATGTCTCTGTTTTGAACGTCTGGGGTCGCCAGAAATTTGTGATGTTAAAATAAGGTCACGAGCCAAAAAAGGTTGGGAAGCACTGATATAATCTGTAATTTCACCTCAGTTTAAATCCACAAGAATAAAAGGAAAATGACTTAACATGGAAATATTGAGCACAGAGCTGAGTTAAAGCCTGTCAGTGAAAGGTGGCAATATTTCCTGCATAAATGGAAAAACAATGATGCATGAACACTGTGGCTACTTCTCTGACAATCAACAAAAAAGATTCCTAACCGGCCAAAATCTTGGTAAATTATCTGTATAAAATTTAGAGAGCATGAAGCAAACTGGAAATATTTTGCACATTTTACAAAAACACCTTCAACAGTATCACACTAATGATGTGTGTGTAATTTATGCTTGCTTGTCAATTTGGATAGGTATACTATAGTAACCCACCAAAAAAAAGGAATTTGAAGTTTATGAAGGAGAACATTTGGTGTGAGTCTATTAATTAATATTGTGTACTTGGACTTTAACACTAAAATAAAAGAATATGAGAAAAATTACAACATAATACTGTTTTTATCTGTGTGAGAACATTACACCTCAGGCAACATGTTCCGACTCGATTTAAGGTTGGAGTTTATTTATATATGCAATCAAACCTGCATCTGAACGTTGGAATAAAATACTTTTACCTCTTCTCGTGAAATGATTGGGATTGTGTGATGTTTTCTTGATAGTGTAACCGGGACTTGGTATGTAATCACTGTTGATTACTGATGTGTAAAAATAGGAATAAAAAGAGGAAGGTGTCTGAAAACAAAATGATTCCAACTTTATGGGCAACAGTGTATTTTTATTTGAGACACCTGCAGGTTGAGATACTTGCAAAGGGGGAAAGAAAAAGTGAAAATTTGACTCGACAGCGGAGCTTAAAACATACTCTTTGCTTTAACTTGATGGATTTTACGTTGGTCTGTTTTGGTTAAAAGATACTGCCGGTATTTGATTTAAGTCTGTTCTTTTATGATTCCACTGGTTAGTCTTGAGTTTCCTTTTTTTTAATTGTTTTCCATCACCACTGTTTCTTTTGTTACTTGGTTATTATTGTAAATGAGGCCTTGGGGTCAATATATGCTGAGATTAAATAAAAACTGAATATAATTACAATCATGAATATTATGTGATAGTTTTACCTTCACTTCTACTGTAATTAACAACAACCAGATGTTCTAGGTCAAATACAATCAAGCTCTATTTATGATCAGAACCTGTTTGTTGCATATCTGCTATAAAACATACCTATTAAATAAAAACCCATCCCTTAAATAATATCATATTGGTTGTAGTAAAACATTACACCTTTGTAGGTTGACAGCTCTGTGGTGAACCATGGCCTACAGGAAGCATGCTGTCATGTATTTCCTTGATCATCCCCTCTGATGGTGTCTAAATGTCTGATTGCCATTAAATTCCTGTAACTCACGAGGTTTCATTCATTAAGCTGCATTCCCCTTCATCTCCAGCCCTTCCCCCATTTTACTGCCTCACAGTATTTGGAAGAGAAATGGACGACTTGCCCACTAAACGGCTTCCAGAGAGAGTGGGTGTGTTGGCTCCACGTCTAGTTACACAATAACGACGGGATAATAATAACGACCGAGGCTATCAGCGGAACACCCAGAATTAACCACAGTCAGTTAGTGCCGTTTAATAAAAACCGAGCTCAAACGGTCACATCGGTTGTAAATCCTTCTCAAAACACGGGAGCCATGTTTTACCTCCGCAATCTAAAAATACAGCGACTGTAAAGATAAAAGGGTTTGCGTCGTATCAATCCGAAATAAATGTTACACGTATGATTATAATTGGATTTAAAACAATACATCGTAGCTTACAACAACCAAAAAAATAACAGCCATTCTGCAGTAGTGTGTCCTCTCCTACAGCAGGCTGCCATTTCTACCTCCCCTCTCTACAGTCGCGTGCGTAAAACGCAGCACATGTAGTCTTCCGCAGAGGGCTTGCGCTTTTCCCTTTGAGGGGGAGGGGGATTAAAACAAACATTACTCTACAAACATGTAACCGCGACGAAAATTCACCCCAAGCGTTAGTACACCCAAACGTGTATGTAAGGGTTGTTCTCTGCGGGAAGAAAAGGGGGTTTTGCAAGGGAGAACGTAAAGCGCGCACTAGTTGTCGCTACGCGGATTAGCACTATACGCAGCCGGGACTTTTTGTGAGCGGAGCTGAATGGAGGCAGCCTCTTCCTGGTGGATAAACAGTGACAGCTACAGGGCAGCCACCTAGACCCACCACACAGGCTCTGGCGCTGCCCTGGCAAACAACACCAAAATGGCTTCAGACAGTACACACATCGCGCAGTTGACTTCTGGTGAGTAAAGGAGATCGGAAAATGTGTCATGGTTGTTTTAATATCCCCCAATTTCCTCGGTGCCCTTTTCTAACGCAGCTCCCGTCCTCTTCTCCCCCTCCAACCACACCAGAACTGTACTTCCTAATAGCCCGATTTCTAGAAGCTGGACCGTGTCAAAAAGCAGCCGAGGTTGGTGTTTTTGCATTTTAGGACAATTATTAATATATCCGAAATTGTCATGGAGTGTAATTTTGCGTTTTTATCCTATTTTCAGACCCTGATAAGGGAGGTGGAGGAGAAGGAGGTAAGCAGTCAGCAGCACGAGAGAGATGCTTCTGTGTGCACTGTACTTTGTCATGTTGCTTTTAGTCTGATTTATCATGCACTGTTTTAAAACATCACTTGATACATTTATGAACTGGATGATCACAATCCGCACTATTTTTCCATCTCAGCTGCTACCCAAAAGACTGGACTGGACAGGGCAGGAACACCCCGGGACGTACGAAAATTTGGTAAGGGAGCTCTATAACTGAGGAAAAAGTTTTTAGAGAGCAAAATAAAAATTGAATTTCCCGCAATTTTTAAATCAGGTGGTAAAGAAAAAACTGTAAAGGACTTTGCAGGGTGAGCTAGTTGCAAATCGGGCTCCTTTTAGGGCACTAAGGAGTTGGGTCCCAACCTCCTGTGCACCGGGGCTTGTGCGACTTTGGTGCCATGCATGTCCAAAAGGTTTTAATAGTTGTTGGAAAAATGTGTGTGAAATGTTGATACGTCATGAGTGTTGTGGTGTAGGAGCGCCAGGATCCGGAGGAGGGACTCCCTGCGCCACAAGTCAGAGAGAGATGGAGGCGCTCTTGTCCTGCAAGAACCATAATTTGTGTGCATGGGTTGAAAACACACAGGGGGCAAAGAGTTAGAAAACAGGACTTTTTGGAGGAGAATATAAACAGTATATTCAGTAAAGCAGGACTTCCAGCTCCTACTCGAGTCGAGGCTGCTTCCTTGGTGTTGTGGAGTGCGGTGTTTTTTTTATTTTTTATTTTTTTTATTTTTTTATTTTGTGTGTGTGTGTGAGGGGGGGGATTGTGGCTCAGCTGCTCGGATGGAAGAGGGAGATCACTTTATATGAAGATGCGAGGTAATGTTGAGCTGATATCTTATTATCGCTCAATTAATTGTCATGTAAACAAACAGGACTTGCCTGAAAGCGCCGTTTAGGCATGGGGGCGTGGAAGGAATTAATCATGGCTTATATTTTTAGTCCTTTTTACCAGTCTACCGGTTTACTGTGCATCCCGATTTTTTTTATTTTAATTTTTTTATGATATGTGTTATTAGTTTAATTTTAGCGATATTTTCTAAACAATGACCTATGGCCTGTATAATGTAGTCAAACCTGCATGGGTGGGTTTTGTCGTCTTCTGTGCGCTCGGATGAACACTGAACACTAGTCCGCATGAGGTGTAGATTGAACTGCGCGTAAAACTACACGTTTAAGACATTATTGACAGTGTCGTTGTGCTGCCTGTGTTTTTTTTTTTCTTCTCTTCCTGCTTGGCTCACTCGGCTCTCCGTTCCTCCTCCTCCTCCCATCCCCGGTCGTTCAGCCTGCCTCCTGTCTATTGTGCATAATTTCCTCTATTAAAAAAATACTGCGGATGATTTTTTTTTTTTTTTAATTATTAGACCAAATAGATACGGTGTCTTTAGGAGCATTGAAGGCTCATTCCGGTTGCATTTGTTTTTGGGCAAAGAGGCTGTGCTTTACGGAAGGAGGGGGTGGGCTGCTATGAGGAGTCAACGTTGTCTTTAATGATATTGTAATAATTAACCATATTAATTGTGGTTAATTAATTAAGACTGATAATTAGATATTATCGAGCTTTTTTTTTTTTTTTACATTTACTTTCCACAAATACATCACGTAATGTATTTGACCTATTTTAAGTAAAAAAAATAGACATATTTTCATTATTATTACCTTAAAAGTAGAATCTACCAAAAAAAGCAGATTTTTCATTTTCCATTTATTTTTGGAGAATATTGCAGCACAGCATTGTATTTCACTCAGTACTGCAATTTTTAATGGATTAATAGATGATATGAATCGATTTTTGGACAGTTTTTTTATTAAGTATAAGGTGGAAACTTGCAGTGATGTGTGCAGGATTAGATAATAGTATTAGATATACTCACATTTTTTTTTTTTGCTTTTAAATTCAACAAATGCATCACACACTAAATGTGACCTATTTTTTTTCCTGTGAGAATAGACACATTTTTCATCATTATCACCTTAAAAGTACAATTTACCAAAAAAAAAGAAGATTTTTCATTTTCTATATATGATCAGAGAGAATATTGCAGCATGGTGTTGTATTTCACTCATAATACTGCAATGCTAAATAGAATAAGACTTGAAATAGATGATATAAATAGATTTTTGGACAGCGTATTCAAGTATAAGGTGGAAACTTGCAGTGATGTGTGCAGGAGCCATGTGCTCTCTTCTGGTGGCAGTGATGAGGGAGTATTATCCATTACCCTTTAGAAGCACACAGAATGGAGCAAATTGTTATTACATAGCACTCCGGTTGGATGGTGTGTGACTGTGTGTGTGTTCTTCGTGACTTGGTGTGCACCTGAGGGGGGCATGTGTGCTCACATGTGTAGCTTTGCCAAGTGCTTAGAAACACTGATCACGTCTCTGAACCAGCAATGATGTTGAAAGCAATTAAGGGGTCATTAATTGTGTGTGTGTGTGTGTGTGTGTGTGTGTGTGTGTGTGTGTGTGTGTGTGTGTGAGAGAGATGTAAATGTTGGTGTCAGTGTTGCAAGCCCAGATAAAGGAATGGTGAAAATATCTGTGTGTGTGAGTGGAATAATTGTTTAATTTCAGGCTTATTTGATCCTGTTCAGACATTTAAATCAGATGTGGCTGAAACAAAGCTGATTACCGCATGTCTGGAAATTAAAAAAAAAAAAAAAAAAAGCAAAGGAGTCTGCATCCTGAAATAAACGTACAGCCACTGTATTTATCCGTCATCCTGCGGTGGATAGTCACTCAGGCGTGTGTGTTTCTTCAGAAGTAGGCCATGCAGGAGTGTCCCCATGTGTCAGTGGAATGAGAGACACACTGTGTTTATAACGGTGTGGGTTTCATGCTGCTCTGGGTTGCATGCCACGCCCCCCCTCTGCTTTCTCTGTTGTTGCTTGTGATCGGTATTCCAGCTGAATTCTGACTCTAATGTTGCTGCAGTCGTCCTATTTTCTGTCTGTGATTGAAATATGTAATCATTTGTAATTCTGCGACAATACTCGTCGTGTCTTTAATGTGGGAATCGTGAGTGTTTGATACAAAAGTAGGCCATCATTTGGATGTTTTCCCTCAGTAGTAAGTAGTACGTTAATATATCTCTGGTGAGAAATCCTCCCAAACCCACAGGTAACAGTTACACTATAACAGTATTGTTTCCCATCTACGCTGACCTTCTTTATTCTATTTTTTATTTTTTATTTGTGCATAAGAATCTAAATTGAAATCGACTTGTCGCTGAAAACTAAGCAATTTGTCTTGCTCTGAAAACCTTAACCATTCAATTATTTTGCCTGACAGTGTTTTTTTTTTTCCTGAAGGCATTAAAATCATCTGAAAATGTGTGAGAAGATAACCTGATCAATTCCTGCAAACTATTTGTGGGCTTATGATCTAATATATAATACCACATGAATCTATAAGGAGGTTTTTTCACTGACTTTCATCATGGCAGCTGCAGAGCGAGCAGCAAAAACTGTAGAGTTGGTGTGTTTGATGTCTTAATATGATGTCTGTACTCTTTTGCGGGTATAATACACTATTTCCCGTAAAGTTGGATTAAAATATTTTTACTGCTTCTCATGAAATGATTGTGACAATGTGATTTATTCTCGGTAGGTAAAGTGTAACTGGGACTCAGTATGTGATCATTGCACGCGGTTAAAGGTGATTTCTGACGTGTATAAATAGGAATAAAAAGAGGAATGTGTCCGAAAACAAAATGATTCCAACTTTATGTGCAGCAGTGTATTTTTGTTTGAGGCTTGTACAATGAGTGCTAAGGTGAACAGAAAAAAAAAGAGTAAAGTTCCAAGTTGGCAGTGCGTCTAAAAACCAATAATTCCAACTTTCTGTGCAGTAGTGTATTTATTCAAGCCAAGGTAACTATGCAGTTTATGTCTGGTTTCAGGTGAAGCTTTATCGACACATCAGCCCAGACCACCTGCTGCAGGTCTGCACCAGAGTTTGTCCACTGCTGGAGCGGGAAGTTGCCGCCAGTGTACCCGGACTCACCAGTCTGCTGGGGGCCGGCCGGCAGAATCTCCTCCGCACCAACAAAAGTGAGTGGATGCAAATACACGATACATACACCGTACAGACAAAAGTATCATGACACATAAGCTTCAGGAGTTTCTTTTCTAACAGGGGTCTGAGATACAAAACAATAATGCCAAATGTTATAATACTTGGGATAAATATTGCATCGCATTGGTTAGTTTGGTTTAAATTATTATCTTTGCTTCCAAAATACCTCAGAGATGGTTTTTACTTAATTTCTCTCAACATTGATTTAGTTTTTAATCCGTGACTATGATTTTTAAATGTTCTGCCTTTGAGTTTCTAAAACATTTTTCATGCTCTGAGTGTGAATTATAATTTTGTACCACAGCAAACCATCTACTTTCTTCACATCTTACTTAGGAAGACCAATCTCCCATTAAACTTTAAGGAAATATGGATGTTTATAAACCATATAGACAAAAATACAGGGACAGCATCATGTCTACAGCTCGTACGATGTCTTGTTCATGCTGATTTGACATAAAAACATCAGTCAAGATAACAATTTAAGTAAAACTAAGCAACGCAATGATATCTAACGTAATATAAAACTACATTATATCATTTGTCATTATTGGCTTGGATCCCAAACCCCTGTTTGAAAAAAAGCACCTGTCACAATACTTTGGTCCATATAGTGTATAAACTCCTCTAAATTCTGTTTGTGGAGGCAAACGTACCTCATACCTCCTGTTTTTTTATGCTTATGAAAATGTGAATGTATGCATAAAGAGCAGCTTTTTAAATATACTGAACCTGTGTAATATTCATTCATTCATTCATTTTCTGAGCCTTTTAGTCCTCAAGAGGCTGAGTAATGTGTTTTTATAAACCTCTGTTGTGTTTCTTTTTCCTCTCTGCAGGTTGCAAGCATGTTGTGTGGAAGGGCTCAGCGCTGGCTGCTCTTCACTGTGGACGACCTCCGGAGCCGCCCATTATCTATGGGAGCCCGCCGAATATTGGTAAAGCTAAGTTAGATTTTGCTTATGAGTGAAGGGAAGAATGTCTGCCTCAACTCACCACACTGTCAATCATTCTAACTGCTCTGGATATTTAATGTCTGAGTAACTGAGCTAAATTCTGAAGTAATCTCTATGAAACACATGAAACAGTGATGTGGAGCTATGGCTGCCTCTGGAGTGAGAACCGGCCTGTGATTGCTTTGCTTGCCAAGACTCCAGCAGGCAGCAGCGTTTGACATTAGACTGATTATTCATTTGAATAAGGATCACACTGCATTTCCCTGCGTAAGGGATAAACAACCTTTTGACCTCTTTGTATTTCCTTTAAAATCTCCCATTTAATCACTTTTCACTGGAAGCTGTTCACTCTTAAATGATACAAATCGTTTCTTGTTGCGCAGTGGAGACGAACCACAGCCGCCGACTCAACGGCTCCTACCGCCTGCGGCAGTTGGTGCCCACGGCCGTGTACCTGCACATGAAGATGCACAAGAGGATCCTGGGACACCTGTCGTCTGTGTACTGTGTCACCTTCGACAGGACGGGACGACGCATCTTCACGGTAAGGCTGCTGGGTTCGCTGGTATGTTGTGGCGTGTATCAGATAGAGGTAGACTGATATATATGATTGATTTTTTTCAATATCGACCATCGCGCTTAATGGGTTTTTTTTGGAAAGCCAATATTTGATCGGTAGTAAAAGTGTTAAAAGATATTTGATCAGGCACCTGTGTGGGCAGCACTTGAAGTTCAATAAATGTTAAAAACGTAGTATGTGTACATGTATTAATAATTTCATTTACATCGCTGCATAAAAATCTTATTATCTCAGTGTTTCAATTGTATTTTACGGTCAATGTGCTTTAAAAAAAAAAATCGGCCTTAAATATCAGCTGTAGATATTGGCCATCGGCTGACTAAATTTTTAAAAATCAGCATCAGCCTCAGAAAAACCCATATCTGTCGACCTCTAGTATCAAATTTAGTTTGTGGTGGTGGGCAGTGTGGCCTAAATCCATCACAGGATAGATGGTTTTAGGGCTGTTGAATTAAATGGATTAACTCATAAAGACCCAGTGCTTTTTCTGTGGCAGTTCCCAAATGAATTCTTCTATCTATTGAATCATTCTTAAGTCATTTATCACTATTTATTATATTATCCTCTGTAGTTTGTGTTTTTTCAGTGTAAATCATTTTCCTATATTTAATTTACTGAGATTAAAGTTGTGTTTGATAATAACAGCAACTGAGAAATCTGAAGAAAATGTAACATTTTCAACAAAATATTGCATTAAATGAACATAAAACAAGCGTCTCCATTTATACTGTCATTTATCAAACTCCGTGGATTTTACTGGTGAATCAATGTTGTAGAAGATGACGGTGTTTCCACGTCCAAATAGGTCATATCTGATGACCATGAAAAGATGACAAACTGCATTTTATGCCAATTATATACATGTATTGATAGAATTAGTGGATCAACTAGTATTAAACAGTTTAGATCAGTAGATGCTTTTGGTCAGTGGTTGATGTTTGGGTCTTTATGGGTTAAAGCTGCAGCGTTTAATAGGGTTTTAGTGTCACTGGGCAAAAATTCCACAATTCCCTTTTCCCATATTGTAATCCCAGTGATCTGAGAGGATGTGAGTGTTCTGTGTCTACTTCCTCTGTTTTCATTTCATTGATTTTTTGAACCGCGTAGTCCTCAAGAGGGTCCGGGGGGGGGGCTGGAGCCTATCCTAGCTACCAGTGGGATGGCACAGGGGTACAGCCTGGACGTGTTGCCAGTTCATCTCAGGATATAGATAAACAGCCATTCACGCTCACATTTAGACTGAATAATTAACCTATGCATGTCTCCACACAGAAAAGCCCACAGTGGGATCAAACTCATGACCTTCTGGCTGTGAAGCGACAGTGCTAACCTTCTGTTTTCAGGCTGTCGAAAATTGGAAACTATCAGGCCCAGATTTTGTCATTTTTAGACAGGTGGGCGGGTTAAATATGTGAGTGACAGCTGTAATTACCAATCACTGATCAGAATCCGGCAGAAGCAACTTGGATGTTACCCTACTGCTCTACTCCGCAGCTCGACATGTAAGCTTGAAAAAGTGGCTTGAATTTTTTATTTAAAAAAAACATGTAGTAATGTCAGGTACATCTGTATATATATTTAGTCTTTTGACTTAGACTGAGAGGAGAGAGCTGTAGAACTGTTGTGTCTATTTTCAGTAGCTGATGTATTTTTTTTTCTTCCTGATTTTGATTCTTGCAGCTTTATTGTAGGATTGATTGATCTAAACTAAGGCTGGGGGCCTTTCGGTGTCTTCCCCATGTCTGTCGGGGTTTTCTCTGTATTCTCAAGCTCCGAAGTGTCTCTAGGTGTGAATGTGAGAATGTGAGAGAGTCAGTTCTCCAATGAACTAGTGATATGTCAAAAATTATACCCTGCCTTCACCCAGGGTCAGGTGGGATGGGCTCCAGCCCCCGTTTGACCTTATAATGAGTTACATGGTCGTAGAAATAAGTACATCATTAACATATAGATGAAAGTTATTTATGATCCCTGCAGTGAGTAATTTGGTCAACCTGGCACAGGGAGGCTTATTCAGTTTGCGTCTGAACACTCATATGAGTGTGGTTGTGTCGTCATGAGAGGCTGTTCCAGGTCAGAACACTGAACTCACTGCTGAGTGTTTACTGTTGAGCTGGTGTTAATATTTACAGTTAAAAATACTCAAAGTACTGGAATTTCTATGAACGTTGGAACATAATGCTGCTGTCATCAACAGTTCCATCTGAATGTTTTTCTGTCATTTCCATACACTGATCCATGTAATGTTGTGATGTTTGTGTTTACAAACCTAAACTATGGAGTCAAGGAGCTGTATAGAGTTGATTAATGTGTGTAAAGGCTTTCTGTAATTACTTCATAGAAATTAATGAGTTATTTTGACAACCATAGTAATTTTGCATCACAGTAACCATGTGTCATGATATAGTAACTCTGTAAATTAAATTAGGAAATTGGTTTAATATCCTTATTTGGAACTACTAATAAAAACAATTTCCTCACATCACAAACCCTGCGGACAGTAAAACTGCCATTGTTCTTCTACCGTTCAGTAGAATCAATAAGAACAATAATTTAAAGTGTTGCATGTTTTCATTTTCATGTTTTCTTGTCTTTCTCTTTTATTGCGGCAGTTGGCAGAACAAACTTCTGGGTGTGTAAATGCCACCAACTGTCGCTCTCACATCATGTGACAACTTATTAGTCCTGCCCAAATCATGTTTCCATGTGAGGCTGCTGGATTCATAAAATCACGTGGGAATCATGAACGTTACCTCCTCTGTAGAGGTTTTTATATTGTACTTCTCTGCTGGTATCATACAGCTGATGACATAATTGGAGCGATGTTGGAATGTTCCATATTAGATCTAGTTCAGACTGATTTTAAGGACGTTGTTGTTCTGTTGTGTATTTGTTTGGAGTGCTGTGTATGTCTTCACAAGTTGTCTTTTTCACACCAAGCATGTGCTTTTTCCTGTTGTGCTTTCAGGAAGCAATTACTATTACTTTATTTTATTGTGCTGGGACTCTTTTACTCACAAATCCAGCATGCAGTTTGTTGGAGGGTAAAAGCCCCAGGAGCGTACTGATAAAACTCAGCTCATTTCAGGGGACTTTCAGAGAAGGAAGCAAGGAATTCCCAAAAGAGGGAAGTTGAACTTTGCCCTCTGGATGACTCTCGTGTACACACATGCTGCAGTAGCTTCTTTTAGCGCGTTGCTGCGTCAGACGTACGACGCAGCTAATGTGTTAAATATTGAACTTGCAATGAGATAATGTTGGTTTAATGTTTCCGTCCCTCTGTTTGGTTTCCAGAGTCAAACACTGCCTGCTGCTCTACACCATTTTCAGCTTTCACTTCTTAAATCTCTAAAAATGGCTGGCTGCTGGGGGAGGGTG
>JAPTYQ010000017.1:19428857-19440069 GCA_029814465.1 Ostorhinchus cyanosoma | reverse complement strand
TCCTCCCTCCTCCCCCCTCCTCTCTAATGATTTCTGTGAGGCCTCAGGGGAGTGGCTGTTTGGAGACTGTTGGAGTTTTACTGCAGTGTTGTTTTAATGCTGTGTTTATATATGTTTAGAAATGTGTTTATACAGATTTTCTTCATGACAGTCTTGAATTTTATTGTTTTGCTGTTGATGTTTATGTTCCCGAGGCTGGCTGGAATCTGACGCTCCATTTAGGTTTGTAGCTTTAGGTTTACACAGTTTTCCTTCTCAAAACATGCGCCCGTAACTGTGCAATCGTACGAATTAATGTGCCTTTAAAGTCAGCTCATTTAAATAGACATTCAGCGCTAATTAACATTGCGAAACTGTTATAATAAGCACCACAATTGTTCAGTTCAGTCAATTTCTTTTCTTCCATTAAGGACGGATTTAATAGGAGGCTGTTGCACATTTTCCGTTAGGGAAAGAAAAAAAATAAATAAATACATAGCTTTGCTCCCCATAAAATCAGACTGAAATAGCTGCGACACAAACCACAACCAAGCCAGAATATAGTGCAGTCATGCATCCCACATTACCCCTAATGCACTAGATAATGTGAAAATCTCTGTGGTTAAAGTGAACTCACCGGTTTCTGCCAGAGTCTCTGAAGCCTTTGGCAAATGGGTTTCTGTCAATTTTCAACCTTGTAATCTGAAAAGCAAAAGAAGACTTTAATTATTTCCAAAAACGCACTTATTACAAAGTCTATGATAACCTTGTCCTGGAAGATTTTCTCTCCATCCAGATTTTTTTTTCTCTATAATCTTCTCAGGTCCAGAACTAAATCCACTAATGAACATTTGCTTAATGGTCCAGTTATTCCATTTGCATTGAGTCTAAGTATATGCATGTGCTTGCATATTTCCATGCACATGTGATTAGTATTTTTTTTGTTGCGTGCATGCACTCTCTGCTTGTTCTTCTCTCATCTGTGGGGCTGCCACAGGGCTGCCTATGCTGCGAGTGGTGTTTAAAGCCCAGCTCTATGACCCGAATCTAAAGGGACTTTTATAGGCATTGCCACCACCATGTTCTGACATCAACCATCATGCACTGTGGGCCAGCTAACCGAGCTAACATCCAACTTCAAAGCTCACAATGACTGGTCCAAAGCACAAAAAACAGCACCTTCTACTCGTTTGGTTTCATTAAGAAATCCAGAGAATATGAAGGGACTCAAACAGTGTGTATAAAAATCCACTCAAACACAAAGTCATATGAGAAAAAACATGAAAAAGTCAAATCAGAAATTGCTTTACTATCATCTATGTACTGGAGCTTCACTGGTTTCTGAAGTCAACAGGGCAATATAACACTTGCATGCAGAGAATGTGTTTCCTGGCCAGGGTGGCTGCTGCAGTTTTATTTATCTGGGTTAAAGAGGAATTGCAGTTGTGCAGAGGTTTGCGGTTTTACCTGTTGGTTCTGATATGCTGTAACAGTGGTGAACACAGTCTCGGGGAAGGAGAATGTCCGGGTGCCTTCTCCAGCAGGGACGGCTCTAACGGGGGATAACTCCTCTCCACACTCCTTACGGATCACATGGACCCGGGGCTGATACTTGTGCATGGAGTGAAGAATGATCTGAACAGAGAGGGGAAAGAGCTTGAATTACACAAGAGTAATTAGATGTAATTTGTGGCTGTTAAGCAGAACAATAGGAGGAAAAAAAAAAAACATACAAAAGCATTTGAATGGATGCTGAAAATGCAAAATATGTCACAATAATCTCCACTGAAAGAAGCAGTTTATGTTAGAAATATAAATTATAAAGTGCCAATATTTGCAAAAAAATAAAATAAAAATCACACAGTCTAGTCAGTTATTGTAAAAGCATATATTTGATATTGGTCATTAAAGGGTAAAAAAAAAAAAACACAATAAAGTGCACACACTCATTTGTATCCATCAGCCTTAATGACTGGAATAAAACCATCCTCATGCTTTTACTTTGAAACTTACATGTCCCTGATCATCCATCTCATTGTTGGTCAGTTTCAGTTTGTCAAAGCTGACCACTTGACGCATCCACGTCTCTCCTGAGGCCGGGGAGTCCGGGTGGATGTACACTCTGGGGGGCACAGGGGAGTCTGCGTTGCCCGCTACCATCCACTTGGAGCTGTGGTACACGTACCTTCACAATGCACACAAGAGTTGTCACAATATTGCATGTTTTTTTTTTTTATTCTCTTCGTTTGCAAGTGTTTAAATAAATGAGAATAAAAGTGCGAGGAAGATTAGAATAAATGCAGATTAAGTCAAATATGAGACTTTTCCCAAAATGGTTATAGACTAATATTTGTAATAATTAAATGACATGAATATATCTCATTATTTTAGACTGTATGTGTGTGTTGCGTAAAAGTAAAGCAGAACAGAACTAATAGTTTCCTTTTGTTAAATGTTTGGTCGGGAATAAAACCTTTGCAGACTTCTTTTTCGCAGTGCGTCGTCGCTTGCAGCTTGGCACATTTACGCAAAATTCGGATACCACGCTGTACATGCCATGTTTTACCAGACTGACCGAATAATATGTCGTGGATATCACTCATTACTCCCTCGCGCCGCTAAAAATGAGTTCACATATAAACAGGTTTTGTAAGTTCCAAATGACAGGCCTGGTGTGGAGCACGCAAAGTCTTGGCTGCTTTTGACGCCCTCCACGTTGTTTTCTTCTGCATCATAACGACATTTGTTGGTTTGACCCTCTCGGGTGGAGAGGTTAGGCATCCAAAAGGCCTTTTCCAAAAGGGACGACAAAACCGCCGTGACAAAACACCCGTGCCAAGCGCCATTTGTGGAGAAAGAGCTGCGATTTGCACAATTGAAAAATATTGGGTTGTTCTGATCACAGTGCTTACTGCAGTCTAATTTAAGACTACATACTACATGCAAAGGCTCCCAGTTCTACAGGGCATGCGCGTCAGGTTATAGGCCGCTGATAAAATCTATGTCCTACTCCTAACACCACTCTGTTCACATGTTATTTTTCTTTATCCATTTCCATTCCAGTATTACAAAAGGTCATAAAAACATCACACTGGTATGCATTAGGAGTGTGTGGATATATGTGTGTGTGTGTGTGTACGTGCGTAAAGGTGCGCGCTCTTACTTACCTATATCGTTTATTGTCCACAGGGATTATATCCATGGCAATGTAATACTGCTGATGTGGGTCCAAGCCTGTAATTTTCACACGCATAGCAGGGAACATCCGCCTGACAGGAAAACCAAATAAATCATCTGCATTGGAGATTTCAACTAACCTATAGGCTCCAAGATTTACAGCACCAATAAACCATTCCATATAATAATAATAATAATAATAATAATAATAATAATAATAATAATAGATTAATTCAGGAGCTAATCTAATATATCCTTATTGAAACAGTTCATTATAAATATTATAAATATTATGTTTTATAGGACAACTCCACAGCTGTGTGCTTTTGTGTTCTTCTTTCCACATTATTATCCTCCATGATCCTACCGTCCAGCTTTGGTGATGATCATTTCCGTGCCGATCTCGTGGAACCGTTTCCACAGGTCTGATCCCTGCAGATCCACGCGGGTCTCCTCTCCGGTCCCCGTCACAGGAGGCACCGTGCACACTGCCGCCGGCTGCGGACTCTCCAGCAGCGCGTCCTCGCTCTCCGCTGCACCGGAAAGACACAAAACTGACATTTATACCCTCTTACAAAGTGTTTACATGTGTGATCATTTGTGCACCTTGACTCACAGGGAGGAAAAAGTCCTGGAGAGCAATAGGAAATTATTTACATTAAATCCAATTATTATTTACGACAATAACGGAATTAAATTTCTTATACTGACATGATCTCCATAAAAAAATTAAGTCAAAAATACTAAATTATTTCCTTTTATATAATATTATACATAAGTGTCTTTTTATGTAGCTCTCTTATATAAGTCAATATTATAACCTATTATTTAAATAGTTTTAATGTATTGCGTTGACCTATAAAACTCCATAATTTCTTAACATAAATAAATGCAGCTAAATTGAAATCTTTCGTTCTGTAAACATTTAACATTAAAAGCTCAGACATAAACACAGGTCACTGCACTCCAAAAAATAAAAATAAAAAAAAATACAGGCCTGCAATAATGTTACAATAGGCTTTTTATCAGATAAAGTGCATTTTCTGTGCCTCCCCCTTTTACTAAACACACATTTAACAGCCATTGTACAATCTTACTACTTTTCACTGACTACTTTTCTGCATACTTTATTTTAAGGATATGTTAGGAGAAGCCATAATCGTAGTGTTTATGTGTCTCACCGCTGTTGTTATTTGTGCCATTCAACACAGGCCTCGCCAAGTCGTGGAAATTTATGGACATTAGACGTGGGCCTAACAAGCCAAACTAACACAAAGACAAATCCTGCAGCCAAGTGCCTTCGAAACTTGCAGCAGAGTTCAGTCGTAATTTGTCAGGAGCAGCGGTTTGTGCTTAGGCTGCAGAGCTCGCATCCATCCTCGCCGTGGCAGTTTGCTTTATACGCTGCTAATTGGCGTGTTTATGATTGCAACACAACCCATAAAGCGTCTCACATTAGTCACACTCACACCATTTATATTTACTAGAACAGAGCAGAGATATGATATCACATTTCCACTGCATTAGCTCTGACCAAGGCCCTTCATTGTTTGGCATTATGTGCATTTTTAAAAATATACATATATATATTTTGAAATATTTTAATTGGAATTATTTTTTGGCACTGAACAGTAATTCAACAGAGCACGCATTTTTCCTTTAAAAAAATAAAGTTAGTCTGTGGCAGGAAGGATTTTTCATCTTTCCCCTGAAGTTCAGTCGTAAATGTGCATCCCATCTGCCCTAATATAAAATGCATTATTATGCTGAGGAGGAGGAAAAAGGTTTGAGGACATTTAATAAATCGGTCTTGTTTTGATATGATTATAAAACACCTATTCTTATTGTTATTATTGTTGGAGTTACTTACGTGATCCGTCACTGCCACACTCCGCCTCACTGCCCCGGTCACTGGTGCACGCTCTGCCGGCCCGCGGCCCCGGACTCCCGCTTACATCAGACACATCAGTCCCGTCCTCGTACCCGGGAGACGCAGCATCCTCTCCGTTTGTCCTGCGTCTTTTTTCCGCCCCGATCAACGCTTCCACAGAGAATGCGTGCGCTTTTACGCTCAGCGCGCACGGGGAGCGCCGCTTCTCTGCCATGTCTGCGGGTGTCCGGACACAAGAGCAGGAGGCGTCACGAGTTTAGAAGGAGCGAGGAAGGTTCTAAACACAGTCTGGAGCCAAAATAAGGGAATCCACAGTGAAGGTCCCAGTGAGTGTCCGTCCTGAAGCCGGACAGAAGAGGAGAAACAGAAAAAGAGAGAGAGAGAGAGAAAGAGGGAGAGAGAGAGAAGCCAGGACGCGCTGCAGTAACCTCTCCGTTATCCGTGAGCTCCGCGCTGACTTTTGGAGAGTGTCAACAACCGGAGCTGAGAGGAGAGCCGGAGAGGCCTGTCAATCACAGCACACACCAACCAATCACGAGTGATCACAGCCCCCCGGAACTTTCCCCTTGTCCCGCCTGCTGTGGGCCGCTCGTGCCGCCTTATGTGGTAAAAGTAAAGCTGGTGAATGAATCACGTCTTGAGACGAAGGAGCGCAAAGAGCGTCTCTGAGGCATTGCGCGCATTTTCACACACTGGCCCGAGATGCTTTGTGTATCTGCTCATTAGTGCCTCCTGCACGGGGACACTGTGTGGGCTCCATCCTGGAAAGAAACTATTTCTAAAAGTCTGGAATTTCAGCACATAAGACTTTTTTTTTAATCAACATTAGTGCGCATGTGTTTGTCTTAAATACACTGGATGGACTGATGGAGAATGTTCACACTTAGACCAGTCTTATCAGCTGTCTAAAGTGATCTTCAGTTTGCTCCATTCAGCTGGAAGTCTCCAACAAACGCTGACCTTTTCTTTATTTTGAAATGTGTGTTGAGACAGAACTGAGATTTACACAAATGCACATATTGTCAGTATCTGTCTCTCATTAGACTGAATAAATAAATGGAAAATACTGTGCATTTTCATATTAGTGGATGTAATAATAACACTACCAACAGTGTGAATTAATGGCTCTGGTCCACAGATCTTCAGTGAGGACCTGTCGTAGTCGAATAGAACCAGATTTAATCGAAATCGCCAACTTACTCAAATATTATTAAATACAAAGGTCAGAAAAATGTGCCTAAAGGAAATAAAAAATCGTTTACAGCTTATTTGTAAACAACAATAGGCTTTTTGTGTGTGGATTTTTACATTTCAGTTTTACTTTACATTATTTCAGATCTGTGTTCCGAAAGATGCGTGTGATTCTCTGTGAAATAGTCCGTGACACTGTAAAGATCGGGTCCATGTGGGTGCGCGTGCACGTAGCCGACCCCAAGGATGGACACAAACGGCCTATAAATAAACGAAGCTGCGAATGTAGGGCGTGGGTGAGTGCACGTTTCTTCCTCTAATCTTCGTGGCCTCGTTGTGACCCGTTGAAGGCCTACAGAACGCACCGCCGTAAACGCACCACGGTGGGCCTGACAACGCGTCCGAATGCGCAACTTCAATGCGCAACAATATCCGTCAAACGCGTCAATTGAAGCCATTGTGATGTATTTACCTGGAGATTTCCCTCTGTATAAAGTCATTATTTATATGAACATTGACGAATTTTTTATTGTTTTCTCGTTAAAATAAAGATGTTCTTCAGTGGTTTCTAAATGTCCAGACCACCCGTGGATCACACAGACAACATCACATTTAAATGCCATAGATTTGATGTAAATGGTTAAAAATCATGCGGATTATCGGATTTAGACCCATGTGTTTTATCTCATTCTGTCCTAATTGAACGCAATCGGTAATATTTGACTATTTGGTGTCACTTTAACATGTTTAGTTTCATACCATAAAAAATCTCACAAGCGATAGAAAAACAAAGTTGATGATGAACTTAATCAAAAACATATATTTCAGTTATAACAGCAGCTTCATAAATATGTATTTCATTCGTGATGATATCATAATTTAGTCTGTGACAATATTGTAACATAATTATTTATATATTGTATTAACTTATTCGTCTTAACTTACACATTTCTATGTAAGCCGTCAGTGAATCCGTGTTATTATCATAATTAAAGTAAGATTTTCACATTGTAATTTTGCAGGTTATTAATACTGGCATATTTTTTATTAAAAATAACAGCCTATTGTTAATATTATTAGCAGCAGCTGCAGTTTTACTATATTTTGCGTGTGATAAGATAAAATAGTTATAGTCTCTGCTATAATAAGACATTTTGTCAATAGTAAATTCTGATGATGTGTAACAGTTTGGATAGATGTTTCATAGTCAACATAACAAGAGAGAGGGAAAGCCTGGGTCCAATTTGGCCTCGCTATTAGAATAATTTTATTATAATAATAATGATTGCTTCCTAACAAAGAAAACTTTTTTTTTTTTTCTCGGTGAAACGATGTGAAGTTTCAGTTTAGAGGCAGATCATCGGCCATCTGCAGAACAGGGTCTTTATTTTATAAGATTATTGCAAGTTATTAGAATAATTTTGGAATAATTACATCCAGGAAAACAGCACCATCCGCTCATATTCTTAACGGCCTGTGACTCCTTATATCTGCACATTAAATGAATATCCATGACGGTTTAACATCTACAAAGAAAATCACCTCTGGGCCGAATGACTGGGAAGCGTTAATGCCATGGGAATGTGGGAAACTCTCCTCTGGGCCTATAGGCGGCCTTTTTTTTTTTTTTTTTTGGGTTATTTTCATTTGCAATAAAAATAGAAATAGAAGACTTAAGTCAATGGATTCATCTCTGGCTGCTCTGCATCCACTATAATAAAGATCACTGCGTCCCAAGCATCTCGAACTCAAATGGAAATTGTAGGGTCTTTAAAAACGTTTTATATCTTAGGTTTTTACTATCCTCTGGTCATCCTGTAGTATCAGAACATTTCTTGCTGCCTTTATTTAATCCATAATGTTCTTTATCCATTCTATGCATTTTTGTGCAAGAAAGATCAGAAAATGAATTTCAGAATGATTAATTTTTTTTTAATTTAATTATGCTTGATTTTCGCTTATTATTGTGCTTTCTTTGCACATTTAACGCCACAGAAATAGGTCTTTATATCATATACATGCAGACTCATTCCACTGAAATGTGAAGACATTTAAAAAACAACATATAACCTCACCCCGTTTGTGCAGATGTATGTTTTTTGTCCTTCATCAACCATCAGTTTGTGTTAAAAAAATCTGTATTAAGCTTAACTACACCTGCTTAATTTACCTTATATACTATAACGAAATATTGTATTTATTTGTTTGTAGAGTATAAAAGTTGTTTATTTGTTGTGTGTAATAAAAAATAATTAGGATATGTTTAGATATGTATTTATATGTGTGTAACTGTAGGCTACAGATATTTACTTTCACTTGTACATATTGTACAGTCATTATGTTTTGGGGGTTTTTTTTGTTTTGTTTTGTTTTTGTATTTTTTTATTCTTTTTCTTATGCGCATGCTCGAAATTCTAAGGATATTCAATCAATCAATGAATTAATCTTAATGAAGATTTTACCTGGTTAAAAGAAGGATGAAAAATACCAACAAGTAAAGGATAAATAATGAGCCTAAAAACAAATCTTACGTTACTGTGATGAAAACTGAGGTCAGGAAAATCTATCAAATGAGGATTTAGAAATGAAAATATGCTCTCAGCAGTGGATTAGCAAGAACTTTATCATGTTGATTAATATTATTAAGCAGAATGTGTGTGATTTTTTTTTTCAATGGCGAACAAATCTAAAATAATGAAAAAGGTGGGAAAAAAGACCATGTTCGAAAGGAATTAACATTTGGGGAAAATCAAAAAAAAAAAAAAAAAAAAAAAAAAGGTCACGTGCAGGTGAACGTTTACCTGGTGAGTACTTCCGGCTCGTGCCGCATCTCGGCCAATCAGAGCGTTCGTCAGTCTCCACTAGTGCCGCGTGAACGTAGGCGTAGCCCACTGCGCGCTGAATAGGCTGTTTATTAAAAACCTTTGCCATAATTACCTGTGAGCTTTGAAGGGACACGGGCTGGTGTAGAAGTGCCAGAGCTGGGGAGTCTGGGTAATACATTGTTAACAGTTATTTAGCGCGTGCTAATGGGCACGTGGAGAACTGCCAGGGCTTTTATGGTGGAAGTGGCATGAGCGAGGAAGGTGTGTGTGCGCGCGCGTGTGTGTGTGTTTGGGTGGGTGGGGGGGGAGGGGGGCTCACATAGAATTCACGGGTCTTGCGGTAGTTTTTAAAGGACTCTAGAGTGACACCTTTACGCACAATAGTCATTCTTTTTCATTTGTCCTGAGGATAGACTGATGAAAAGTCCTCCTGACAGCCAGCTGACAGTCACAGCCAGCTCCGGACATCTGCGGCCCCCAGACGGGGTCCCAGCCCGGGGCTCCCAGGTACGGCCCAGCTGGGAGACTCCAGCCTGAACTCCACGGCTATCTCCACTTGTGCCAACACTGCAGAGTAAACGGCCTGGGCCCCAGCGAGTACATCCTGCTTATGCTGGCTCAGAGTCTGTCTTCATCCAAGTGAAGTGACCCCTGGTCTCTTTCATAAAGTTAACCTTCCATTGAAAACCTGGTATTTACGGACGCGCTTGATAGAAATTGATGGATCTATGACATTTATTGAATTTTTTTACGAGCCGGTTCTGGTTGTGACGCCGTTTATTCAGGCCTCTGTGCGCCTCGGATGTTATTCCAGTTGAACTCCTGCTCCGGCAAAGACGAAAAAAAAAACTTGAGCTCTTCACATACACACACACACCAACGTGAGCGCGCACAGATCTGATCTTTACGCACAGACAGAGACGCGCATGACTGAAGGTCTGTGTAATCCAAAGGTTATAGCCTCAAACTGCTGCTCCGGTGTTGAATTCATCCTCGTATTCACTGATCAAAAATGCTTCTCTGATCTAAGCCAGATCCAACAGTGCTCAGCTTATCACATCGTTATTTTAATGAGATCATGTGCAAATAAATGCAGGACACTTCCCTCTGTCAATCCACGAGCACGTCTAAAAACATATCACCAGCAAACAAAAGAAATTATTCAAACTAGTAGAAGAAATGAACCAAATCTACATTGATATTTATTCAGATGGTTAAATGTTGTTAACAGAAATGTCTATTTAAAGGCAGAGTTTAGGATTAACAAGTGAGTGCAGAGTGTTCTGCACAAAAAGCCCTTCAAACTACAGCCTGATAAGAATTTTGTAAATATTTAAACACAGGAGAATATACTATGTACGTCTAATAAAACCTTACATGTGAACATAATTACATTAATCTGTTGTGTACTTGTTTAGATTTTCTAAATCTGTTACTAACTCTAACCAAAGCACTTTTATAGCTCAAACATAAATACTTGTGGGAGTCAGGATATGTAGATTATACATGGGTGTAATTATCATTCAGAAGTGTTAATATATATGTATATATATAATGCTGGCAGAGATCTCTAGCAAAATGTTATGTGGCATGTGGACTTTCAGAATATTTTTTCCCCTTGGTTTTGAGTCTAAAATAGTCCGAACAATCAAAAGCATAACTGATTTTAGAAGTAGTTTACCAGTTTTAAATGTGATACTAGGCTATAGAATTTATTTCTGTCATCAAAACAATAATAAAATGTATTGTAGAGGATATCTTACTGTAGTGTGGGATCATGGGAGTTGTTGTCTTCACTGAAGAATCATGAGGAAAAATAATTAATACCGATAATAATAATAATAATTATTATTATTTTAATTCATATTATATTACACATATTCAAAATAATTTAACGTACGGGATATGTACACAGATTGTATCATTCAGAAGTGTCAAAAAGATATCCGATTTTAGTAGTTTTACCAGTTTTAAAGTTAAATACAATGCTATATAATTTATTTCTGTCATCCAAAACAATAATAAAAGGTACTGTAGATGATATCTTAATGTAGTGTTGGATCATGGGAGTTGTTGTCTTAACTGAAGAATAAGGAGGAAAAATAATTTATATAGATAATTTATATAATAATACAGATTGATACAGATA
>JAPTYQ010000017.1:19350004-19360022 GCA_029814465.1 Ostorhinchus cyanosoma | reverse complement strand
TTGGATTGGATTGGATTGGATTGGATTGGATTGAGTCACTTGGTTTATGTTCAATTAATGATAGATTTTACTGAAAAAGTCACTTTTTTACAGTTTTCCCTGTTATTGATAAAATAACTCTCAACTTTAATCTGAGCTTTTATGAACATGTACATCATCATTGAATTAAATATAGCAAATTGCATGATTTACACTGAAAAAACATAAAATACAGAGGATAGTATTACAAAAAATGGTGATAAACCACTCAAGAAAAGTTAGAAATAGAGGGAAAAAAAACTATTTTGGAAATGCCACAAAAGTAGCACTGGGTCTTTATGGGTTAAGAAGTTCTAAAAGAATAAAATCTGTCTTTTTTTAATTATTATTATTATTATTTTTTTTTACGTCCCCTCCAATACTTGAGGTCCGTCTTTGCCATATTTAATATATAAACAGAAATATAAAAATGGCTCGACAAATTAATTCATGTGCCACTATTTGATACCAAAAAAAGAGAGAGAAATAGAGGAATAAAATGGAAGAGGGGAATACAGGGGGGGAGGTGAGTATAACTGAATTAAAAAAAACAATACCAATAAATTAATAAAATGTGACATGAAAAATAAAATATAGAAATAGATCATTTCTGTGCCATGAAGAGATAAAGAAAATGTAAACAGAGAACAATAAAAAATAGGTGATACAGAAAATAAAATGTTGAAGTAAATAATTAGGGTTTTTAAACACAAAATTTAATTAAAACAGTTAGAAATGACGACACAAGCATTTTTGTCACATTTTACAGATAACTTCATAGAAAAGGTCTTTTAATTTAGTTTTTTGTATCAGGTATTGGCACATAAATTAGATTTATCTAGCCATTCTTATATTTCTGTATATGTGATTAAATACGGAACAGTCGATCCTCCATACTTTAGTGTATAAAAGCCATTCTCTTCTGTATTCTGTACATTCCACATCCAATAATCCAAATAGACCTGAAGGCCCACTGAGCTCGGCTGTTCTTAGACAACACGATGGTGGATCACATATTTAATGGACCAGTGAAACCTCTGGCCTGCTCCCAACACATTGTTTGGTTGAATCATTGCTCCATGAGAGTCATATTTCTGGATGAAAAAGATCCTGTCAAGATAAGCCACCGTCACATTTTGCTGCCAGCTGTTTTGACAGGCAGCGCTCAGCACCTACACATTCACAATAGAGGACCCGGTCCAAAACAGACAAGCAAGGGCCTCCACTTTTAAACATTCTCCCTCAGTGATATACACACGCCTTTATTAACAGCAAACTCGCCACATAGTTCCACCCTTTGATGTTCTCTGGCAGGTTCTCATTTAGGACTAGTTAAAGATTTCTGATCTCTCCCTGTTTGAAAGTTTTCATCCACTTTGAGTCAACACCCTCCCCACTAAACATATTAGAGGGGATCCCTGGGGTTTTAAGAGTTTCCGTGAGTGCAAAGATGATGAAAACAAACACTCACAATGCTTTTGCTGCTATAGACAAACTTCTGGGCGAGGAGACAATCAATTACTAATGAAGTCTGTAACAAAGAGCAGAGCATGAGTCAGAGGTGTTAAGTTCAACACAGATGTTGTTCACACTATGAGCAGTGCTATAAAAATGCCAAATGTTGTTTAACCTGTGAAAGTCATTCCAAAAGAAAAATGTGTGGAGGAACAATACCTTCAATAGAACATTTTTATGCTGTATTTATGAGTCTACAGCACCACCTGCTGGGAAATACAGAACATTGATTTGCAGATGAATGCATGTTTCTATTTTAATACATTTACAGTATTAAACTTTTTTTTTTTTAAACATAAACATCTGGACATATGGAAGTATGAATCCACCTGACTGATTTCTTGAGTGCAAACATTTAAAGCCCAAAGCTGCCCTCTGCTGTTCACAACAAAGCATTACACTTTTTTTTTTTTTTTTTTAAAGCAAAACCAGCAAAGTGATTAAAGAAAATTCACTTTTATTTGTTTCTGTACAGTCCTTTCTTTCACTGGTTAAATACAACATCACAAGTAGCCACTCTGAAGCCCTGGAGTGTGTGCCAGGGCAGCATTATACAACAATTTAGACACAGATTGAACACCTTTAGTTCATTGATCCAGGGAAGGGAGGAGATCATTAATACTGTTTATCTATAAAGTAAAAACCCAGGGAACACAAAATAAAAAAAAAAAAAAAAAAGAAAAAAAAAAAGAAACCTAGAAAATGAAGAGGGAAGATTTAAAAAGTTAATTTAATGAAATAAGTGGAGTTGTTTGCCAGCTGAATGGGAGAATTTAGTTTGTTCCGAGTTTTGTTCTTGTATTCCTGCCTCGTTTTTGTTGTGTTTGTTGGCACATTTTATTTCACTCAGCTGACAAACATTTTCTTTTCCTATTTTGACGTGATATGAAATCCCTTGTTGCATGTGCGTACAGTGTTTGCAGACCAGCGTGGAGGTCTTTACACCAAGAGCTGGTCCCATCTCCAGACTTGATTTTTTTTTTTTTTGCTTTTTCAGAGAAACAACCTGGGGGCTCGACCTAATCAGCCAGTAGAGCAGAAAAGATTAGAAATTTGAACTAATATTCTAAAAAGTGTGTTGTCAGAACTACATCTAGGCAGCTTTGTAACTTTAGAGATGATGATGTATATGCTGATTAGAGTCTTCCCCTGGTCTACCAGTTCCAGTGTCCCGTGTTTGGACAAGTCTGCCAACCAGGCAACATTTACAGTATAGCTTAAAAAATAAAATTACATGTTGAAATAATATATGTATATACACAGATATCCACACATACAGAGTATACACCCATACATCAACAGACACATATACAATGAAAAATGTAGATAACCCGACAGTGCATGGACCCACCAGAAATAACTGTCCACTGTTTCGGTGGCAAAATCTTAAGTCTCAGTCACGTCACTACAATCTATGGTCTCCAAAGTCACATATGTGGGCCTTCAAAATTCGTCTTTTGTAATGTGCTTAGAATTGCACACCAGAAAAAAAACCCAAAATAAAATAAGAAAGACATGGTTTGCTCTGTGTTATGGCAGTAAAATTGAGTCTTACGTTGTTGCTCCCAGTGCTAATAGAATTGCACAGATGCTACTAGCTTGTCTTCTATGAACATATGAGCAAACGCACGCATATGCAAAACTCAGCTAAATGATCGAAAAATGTCTTTACATCTTTATCCCTTGTGAGTTCCCACTATACCAGTTCTAATATATGAACATATTTACTTGTAGAAAAGTGTGATTGGGTGATGTTACAACTGGACATTCAGATTTCAGGTTGAATATTATCTCCCGACTGAACTTGACATTCGCAAGGCGAGTTCAGGGTTTTTCGGTTCATTCCGACGTCTTCCTTCGTAAACGCTGACCCAGATGAGATGAGAGCAGTGGTTTTCGGGTGACCTATAAACCCCGTTTCTGACTGATAACTGTGAGGGATGCATTCGTTTCTGGTGGGGTTGTGAACTGGGATTTTATAAACATCAGTGAAAAACAGAACTGTCGGTGCTTATCAGAGCCAGGTTACACATACGACCTTCTCCTAAGATATGAAAACGACATTGAGTCTTATTGAGCCCTGCAGTGAAAACCTGCTGAGTACAGTCTGCAGCCTCTAGTCTGTCCACCTTTGTCGTGGAAACAAAGTATGAGTGAAGTGTTTAACGGACTGAAAAACAAAAAGCAATTAGATGCAACTTATCCGACAGACAATATAAAAGGTGAAATAACTATATCTGTGTGGGCAGGAGAGAGTAAGGCCAGGTGCTGTCATGGCGTTTGCGGTGTCCTGTGTGACAGCTTGTTCCCTCAGAGTGAATCCGCTCCTTTATAAGGCTTTTGGACGCACTCTTCATTCAAGCGCACTGCAAGTAAACCACACAGCCTCATCCTGGTAACAGAACTAAAATGAAAGCAAATATGTGTATATAAAAAAAAAAAACCCACACAAAAAAAAGAAAAAAAAAGAACTTAAAAAGAACGAATCAGCATGAAGACACGACACCTCAGAAGGTAGGGAAGCCGCGAGGCCAGTGCTCAGACAGAGGTCAAAGTGGTAGATTAGTAGAATTCAAAAGGTCAGAGGTTACCCTGGTCAATTGCCCTGGTTAGTTGATATCCAGCTCTGTGTACACAGGACAACTGTTCCCACAGAGCAGATTCTGAAGTTAATTAGAAGGAAATGTATGCAACATTTTACAGGAGTAATCATTTTTAAGATTCATTTCAGTTTGAAAATAAAATGCCACAAACCCCTCAACACATACAATAAAGACATAGAACTATTAACATACATCATGGTGATTCCAAATGCAAATCATCCTATGATAAAACTGTGACTGAACCTTTAAACTCCGTGGATGTGTGAGCCACATGTGGCCAGAGCTCAAAGGTTTGGTCAGGCTTTAGAGAACACTACTTGAGGCATTCCTGTTAATATAATTAAACTGAAATGGCATTTCCCCAAGGCATATAATACATTCAATACTATGTGAGTGCATCTGAGGGTGTCTGTGTGTTTGTAATACCTGCCATGAGATACAGAGTATCTGCATGAAAGCAGAATGATGTACTAACATCTGCGTGTGTCTGTGTGTGTTTTCATGGCTTGTCTGGGCTCCTGTCCTCACGACTGAAGCACATTTCCGTAGGAAACAACTGCACCTCATTGGCTCAACCAAGTTTGCCAATCACCAGTGGCGGAAGCCAGACCCCCTGGGCCCACCCCATGGCCAGGTTTGGTATATTTGTTTAGCAAAGTGTCTGTGAGTGTGAGTGTGTGTGTTTGTTTTGGGGAGAGTGGAGAAGAGGGCCACAATCCATTCCACTTGCAGTGTCCTCATGGATGGAGGGGAGGGGAGGGGATGCGGTTTCCGTGGTGATGAGAGTGAAGTGTCGGTAAACCTCGGAGGGGAGGAGCTTAGACCTCCGCTCCTTTCAAGCCGATTCGTTCCTCCTCCTGTCAGTCACTGCTGGGCTTCTTAAGTGAGAAAGCAAAGATGCTGAAGTGTCCGCTGAGCTGTTGCACCTGCAAAAGAAAACCACAACATGTGAACAATATGACAAGACACGCTGTCTTTGATTCTGAACTATACAGTCTTGTAAAGGAAGTGGGTGTTGACACTGTGTGCTCTCAAAGATGCCAACAGTGTTGACACCTAGAGTATTGTATTTGGTTTTATTGGAGCCAGAAGTGACCATTTTGGGACTAGACAACAGAGCAGGGGCAGAGCGCCAGTAAAATTCTAAGCCATCGCTGATGTCAATTTAGTGAAAACACTGTCCACACTGTTAACTAACAAATGTTAGGTTAAAACATAATGCCCCCCTCCCTGGTTGGAGAAGAAGATTGCTTTAGTCATTGCTTTAATCAACAAGTTTTATATGATGAGAAGATTCCTCATGATTAAGCCCCTAACATGAGGATCCCAGGCTGCTCTTTGGCTGATCTTTCACCTTTAACCACTCTTACTTCAATCTGCTAAGGAGTCATAGAAAGTCCCTGCTGGCAAAGGTCTTAGTATCATCAATTCCACCACGACAAGGTGACAACCTCTGGTTAAAATACTGGCAAATATTCTCAACTACTTGCTAAATTATGTATTTGTATTTGATGATAGTAATTTCATCTGTGTGTATTGTATAAAAACACTAATTTACAGGCAACCTGACAGTGCATATACTGAAAGATTTATTCAGTGCCAGCCGTAGCTCATGGGGTTAACCTATGCCAAAGGCAAACAGTTGTGTAACTGCATTCTTTGACAGTCTTGTTAGCACTGTTTCCTAACCACAACTACAAAAGAGCTGACAGGAGAACAATACTCTTCAATGGAGAGACTCCCCTTCAACAAACAAGCTGTCAAACATAACTATTAATCAGCACCCACACAGTAGCTATTAAAGCTCTGAAATCTTTACAAGAACCACCACTACACCTACTAGAGGGTCCAAATACATGTTATGATGGTCTATCCTTGCTTACCGAGCGCTTTGAGGTTTTTATCTAAATATGTAAAGTGCTTTATAAATAAAATGTATTATTATTATTATTATTATTATTACCTCCTCATTGAGCTTCTGTTTCTTGAATAAAACATATTTGTTTCCTAAGAGACATCTTGACCAGCTCTAAATGTAAAGTGTTGTGAGATAACTTTTTGTTATAATTTGGTGTTGTATAAATAAAATTTGACTGATTATTGTAGTAGTTAATAAATTACACCACTAAGACCATCACATGATTTTTTTTGTGCTAAGGCATCTCAACCCTTCTATCTGAATATAGTCACATCTGACTTCAAAAAGCAAAGATAGAATCTGCATCTGACTGTAATGACTGATACCACAGTGTCTCCATACACTTCTCACATGCAGTCTATGCTTTTTATTCTCTTTTGGCTTAGCGTATCCAGGAAATCCAAACAGATGTTCATCCGTGCGTGTGCTCTCACCACTGATACTCCGTAGTGTATGTGTGCCAGTATGACAGCAGCTGTCCACAGGTACAGCAGTAGCATCTCATTGGCGAACACCCCAGTTACAGCTGACAACACCACCACTGTCATGGGCAGCAACAGCCAGCTCAGCGCCTGGCACCGTGTGTTACTCATCTGACACACAATCAGCTTACACTGCCGAACAAACACAGAAACACATGTTTAACACGATTGTCTAAAGCGCAGAAATACCAAGGATGAGAGACTTTGGGTGTTTAAGAAATCTGAAGACTTACTGTAACGTTAGCGAAGGCCGTCCCCACCATGAGGTAGAAGATCCTGGGCTGTAGCTCGAGGACGTTGGATGGAGAGTAAACCACCCAAATGGTAGAGAGGACAAAGAGGAGGAAGGGAGAAAGAAAGGGCAGGAAGGCCTCGTACAGGCTGCTGTGCTTTAGAGTGTTACTGCGGTAAGCTCTGCAGAAACAAGAACAGGAAAACACTGACTACGTTTACCGGCACTAAAGATTACAGCTTTTGCAATTATTACGACGATATTTCGACAAACTTCTTATCATGGCTAATGACAATAAATATTGCTGTTTACATGCAGCATGAAAACATACACACATAAAGAAAACTGCTTGAAACCAATGGGATTATTTGAGTGTGTTGTTCAACAAGTCATGCAAAAGAGGAATGTCTGGGGTTGCGTGTGTCATTTTTAGGAATAAGCTAAAATGACATTTATCTGTATGTAATGTCATGATAACAATGTTACGACAGATCAGACATTTTCCTTATAAAGGTTTGTAGAGGTTAACTTTACGACTTTTAAGACCTTTTTAAGACTACTTGGAAACAGAATTTAATGCCCATTTCACAGCCATACAGGAAAAAAAATCATAACTCCTAGAATTTAGGGGATCACAAAGATTGAATATTACATACATACTGTACACAGAACTGAATGTTCTATGATCATTTCTGCAAAATTGGCGATAATTGGTTCCTATTTTCACAATAAATTGTTGGGTTGGAACAGGTGGAACTGAGTCGACTAATGTTAGTTTCTTTCTGGACATTTCCCAGGCATATTTGAAACGCAACGCAGCAAACCAGCTTATGGCAACACAACTCAAGATCTACCATATGAAATGTAACAACTTAAAGACTTTTTTAAGGTATTAAATACAGATTTGTAAATTCAAGACTTTTAAAACCCTGCGGGAACCCTGTTATATCGTAAAGGCATGATTACTACGCTCTGATTAATGGTGAAATATCAGTGTACATGTAAAGGGAGAAATAATAGTACAAGAATATATTAAAAAGCTAATCGAGACTTCACTTACTTAAGGACATTGTAGAGGCTCATGGGTAAGGTCACAGTGAAGGAACAGGCTGAAAAAGCGCAAAGACACACTGTTAGGGTTGCCGCTGCAAAAGGACTAAATTTGTTATTTTATGGCGTGCTGATGTTAGCTCACCGACAATCATAAAGGTGAAGAGGTCTCTGTAGAGGAAGCTCCACAGGACCGGCTGGTACCATGTTTCTACGCCGACCACAGCAGTGACCAAGTAAACTAAAGAGATGGTCTGAAACATAAGGTAAAAAAGTCAGAACTGCAGAGGTTAGCGTGCTACTGGTTGTCATATTTGCACTTTGTTTGTGTGCTCACCACTTGGCTGATGTCGTATCCCCATGGCAGAAACAAGATGCCAGTGTTGTATTTCTCCCAGTGGGAGAGGATGAAGGAGAAGAGCACCACCCACAGGATGTAATAGAGCGTCGCCACACCTACGCCGCTCTCCCCGCGGCCGAATATGGAGTAAACGGTGGCCACAAAAAACACGCACGCCCAGCTGTCCAAGCCATGGTCAAAAAGTTCCCCTAGTGGTGTGGATGAGTTGGTGCGACGCGCCTGTTTCCCATCAACACCGTCTAAACAAAACAAAGGCCGACACGCATCATTACATCTGACACAAGTTTATATGAACATTTATACAAGACTATATAAACATGCATGATGCTTTGGATGGTTTTTTTCCCATTTACCACATTTTCACTCAGCCAAAGCTCTCTGCCCACTCTCACATAACTTGCTGAAAAAAATCTGCATTCCTTCTTCCCACCACTGAATTTACTTTCACAGCAACTGATCTGTACTATATTCATCTGATCCACACATGGAAGTATTCTGTGAAAACATCCTTGCGAGGAAGCGCCATGTGGAAATTTGCTTTAGTATCAGGGTTCACCAAATGGTCAGTTAAGATTTTAAAACTACTTTGGTCTGGTTCACAAGGTACATTTGCAGACAAAGACATAGAGAAAGAATGTCTTTACACAAAACAGGAAGAGGGCAATTTGACCACCTTACTTAACACTGTAGTCTCAGTTTAACACATTGTATTTTAGCTGCACAGAAAAACTCAACTAAATCAAGTTAAATATATTCTGGTATCCATAACTAAATACGAGTTTAACTGGTTTATAACAAATACAGCTTTAATATCAGCAATATGCTTACATTTTTTGTCTAACTTTACAAAAGAAATCCTCCTTGAGGCACGAAAGATGGAAAAAAAAAATACAAAGCCATGCAGATGGTGTGGAGGGGTCAGAACTCACCAAGTGTGTAGGCCAAAAAGTTGAAAATTCCTGCAGCAACCCAGACCCAGCTGGGCACATGGACATGTCCTGCAGCTGAAACATAAATAAATGTTGAAACGTTATACAACACAGGGCAAAGAAATACATGAATGATCTAAAACTGAAGAGAAAACTCTTGTCTGTACTGAAGAGTGTGAAATTGTATGATTGAGTAAACATTCAGGTGCATTTTCATAAGACATGGGTTAGTGATTACCCTGTGTTAACCTGAACAGTGACATTGTGGTTGGTGATGGACTTTGACTCAGTAACATTCTCTAAATGTTGTTGTAAATTTCAACACATGGGATCGGGTCACTGAGCGTAAAGCAGGTTGTAGGCTAACATGCACTCCCTCCCAGAAAAATAACACTGCTGAGGTAGTTCAGTGTACTTACCTGAGGCGTCGAAGTCAAAGTCGTAGAAAGCCAGCATAACAAAGTTCAACACAAGAAACATAAAGCCTGTAAACGTAATGAGGTTCGGGGCCAACCATGTGGGTAAAAACTGTAGAAACAAAAGAGAACAATAAATGACTGGATTTAAACAAACCTTCACCCTAAAGTCTGGCGTTCTTATGATTCTAAGGACATGAATGAAGTCACACTCGCACACAAATTTTAACATACAAATATGCAAATACACGTGTCTGTGATGAGGCTGAACCAGCATTAGATTTTCTTTTTCAAATGACTTTAAAAGAAAACAAACCCGGAGCATTTACTTTCTATTTTAAGACTTCGAACCATTTTTGTAAAATTTCAATACATTAACCCTTTAACAACGGCAATCTCTCCAGCACTGCTTTTTGCACTTCACAGCATTAAAATTACTTTAACTCCTAAACAGTTTATGCTATTCACAAAATGCAAACAGCATCAGAAAGCTG
>JAPTYQ010000017.1:19322206-19332304 GCA_029814465.1 Ostorhinchus cyanosoma | reverse complement strand
GTCTACCTTTAACTGGTAGGTTAATATCACGGATGCAAAAACGTACAAATGCTGGTATTGGCTGCACATTTACGTCTTTATATAGAGATGGAATCACATATTTATCCTTTGTTTTATTTCAGAACAAACTGTGACAGCTGCTTGATCAGCAATGTTATCTCCACATTGTTGACAAATGTAGTTGAAGTAGTGACGCTATTACATACACTCTACAGTATTGGAATTGAGCTCAGCTGCTGAGGTGGTGTCTATCTAATGGTATTTGACCTGTGAAGGAGTCCTATCGCCTTGTGGATGGCCACTCGCCCGCTGCCTTCTTTAGACTGGCCGTCTCTCTTGTCCCGTGCGTACATGTTTTTCTCAGAGAAGTTGCAACCCAGGAAATCAAAGTGGGCAGAGTTCACAGCAATCAGTCTTGGATATAGCATATTCTCAACCTGCAGAGAGAAAAAGCAAAGCACAAAGTTTAGTAGATGTTGGCAATAAAAATGGCTACAACCTATTATAGAAATACACAGAAATAAGAGCTGAATGTAACTTGACAGTTTTCTAAAAATACTGGAAGGAAAGAGTAAGCAAAAAGAATAATCACCTGGTGGCTTTCATCTGGAAGGCTATTTCCATACATGAAGCATCCTCGTTTGGAGGCGTGGCCATGTAAGTCCACATAATAAGCCACACCTCCTTCCTGGGGTGGGATTGTTTCCTGCTTCTCTGCCTCTGGGTTTGTTGCCTGTACACTAAGAGCAGCCACAGTTTCTGAGGAACTCGATGAACTGTTCTGATATCCCTTTTCCATCTCTGTGGTGACCCAGGCATTTTCTTCTGTCACCATGGCAACATCTGGCTGGGCAGGATTTGCGTCCTTTTCTGCATTCCGTTGGTTCAGGCTGACTTCAAGGGCAGTGAGGGGAGGGGATTGATGCTGATTGGCCTGCTTGATGTTGAGGGGAGGAGTCTGTGTGTGCGTCGGGCTGTTAGACTGGCTGTTACGAGTGCTTGACTGTGTTCTGCGCACTCGGTTGTGTGTGTGGTGGTACAGTAACAGTGTTTTGGCTGCATAGATGGAAGGGTGCAGCTCAGGACTGGGGTTAAGATATTGCCTGTTCAAGTTCACACCCCTGGAATCAGTCCTATAAAACAAATAAAGGTTACAATACAACACATCAAATAATACACATCAAAACATATTCTACATGTTACTCTGTTATAATTAAGCTTGAAACTGATATCACGTTGCACTGCATTCAGCTATCACTTAAAGGAAAGTTGGTCATTATAACCACCTACTAGTGCTTAAAGGTATAGAGCACAGAGTCTATATTTAAGCACATATCACAACTTCATTACTCCAGTAAGAATTAACATTGTATACCTGTAGTGCCCACGGACAACTCCATCTGGATTGAGCATAGGAATGAGCTTGAACACAAACATGTTCCGAAGGGCGTGAGCCCGTGGGTCATCTTTTCTTAGGATGAAGTTGAGAAAACCGTTGAACACAAAGGATGAGGGAGTTTCCCCAGGGTGCACTCGACTACTGAGGAAAAACACCTGCAGACACACAAAAGTACAGATGACCAACTTCAGCTTTGATGCCATTAGGAATTCAACATTAATCTGACCCTTGAATTTTGTTATAACTTATTAAAATATTGCTTGTGTTCCCACTAAAAGGTTCTATTGTTGCAATTCATAGCCAAATCAGGACATAAATAATTTGTTTCACTTGAAAGCTATATATGCATTGTAGTGAAATAAGAAATTGTCCTCCAACACTTAACATTGTACATCCTTCACCATAACAAGCTATTCCCATATAACAACATTAAAGGGATGGTTTTGTGTGTTACAGTTCTCATCATGTATTGCCAGCACTGACAGTGATGCATGACCATGTAATAAGATTAAAAGTTTCAACAACACTAGCAAGCTGTGGAAAAAGTCAAAAATCTGACAGCATCTGAAGATGAAGTGACTGTCACAAGGAAGAAACTGGAAAACTTTTTAAAAATCAGGTCGAAATCTGACCCTGCTCCTCTTGAGCATTCGACCGCAAAATGTGGACAGTAACTGTAGTGAAACGTATATGTTACTCCCTGCATCAAGCTCCTCAGAATGCATACTTTATATGACTGGCTCCACAACAACCAAAGCTACAAATTTGCTGTAAACCAACTCACATTGTTTTTTCTTACATCCTAAAGCAGATTGAGAATCATGAAGCCAAAATCAAAGCTCCAACTGAAGAAGACAATTTTTCACTTGTGACTTTTATTTTCTTTCCCTGACTTCACCCACATCTCACTACTGAAATTTTGAATGTTCTAAGGTAATTCTGTTGTGAGGCCCAAAAACTGACAGAGGGGATTTGGTACAGTCCTAGTGCTTGTGTACAACCAAGTAATACCCTTTTGCTGGCGAAGCGGTGTGGTCTGGGGGTGTTGGTGTCAGGAAACAGCTGAGGCAGACGGGGTTCCCTCTCCTCCTGCATCCCGCTGCAGTTGGTCACAGTGAGCAGGTCCACCCTGTTTCCATCTAGAGAGTGGCAGAGCAACTCTCTATGGTAATACACACTGCCCGGCGCACTGGCAATGACAGCCATCGAAGATGGAGTTAGAAGGAAACAAGGTCAAAAGTCAAATGTGGCAAATCCATTTACAACAACCTGCCAACTGTGAGTTGAGAGTAAAGTAATGTTGAAAGTAATAATATTTGCATTATAATCATGTGTAAACCTAAATCAATTAGCTAATGCTTGGTGGCTTGCCTGGGTCCCCCAGCTTTTGTCTGTGTCTGTGCACTATGTGTTTTTGCTTATCTTTCTTTTTGTACATCTTTGTTCAGTTATTGTATTATGCTATTTGTAAGTTTTTTGTTTCTTTTTTTTTTACTTGCCAATGAGACTCAAGATGGATATTAGCCGTATAGCTATAATCTCTCATATTTGCATGTAAATGTTCATTAATACAAACTGTCCCATTTTAAAAATCGATCAATAATGTGATTTATCTGTCTAGTCTTTTACCTGCTTGGACTGAGTTGAGAAGCTTTGGGGTAGTTCTCATCTAACTGGTGCAGCATGTCCTGGCACTCAGTGTAGGAAAAGGGGAAGCAGAAGGAGAAGAAGGTGGTCGCCCCCCTCACTTCTAACAACCGGTGAGTGAATGAGAGGATGAACTGGTTATCTACAATCTGGTGAGAAAAAGAGAAGAGGACATACATGACAGATATATAACAAAATAAATACAAGTATACATGCTCACAGTGCATATCTTATCAAACAATCTGCCCTTAATATTATTTATCTAATACCTTCCAACAGAATACTTCTATATACCTCAGATGTAGGTCTGTCACGTATCCTCTCCCATCGCGTCTTGCCTGGTAAAGTGCGAACAAGTGGAGCCATTCCCTGGCTATAAAGCTTTCTCTGGTTGTTCATGTTCATTACATTGATTTTCAGTAACTTTCCAGGTGCTGCGCCTCGTACACTGAAGAAAAACCATGATCTAAAACATAAAAATATGTTTTGAATGCCATGAGATATGTAGCTCATGATACTGCAGAATAACCACACATTTATAAAGCATTGGTCTTTTGTTATCCCCTCATGTGAAAAAATATTAGCCATTATGGCTGAAAAGTATGCGTAACATAGCAAATGCAACCCAGTGAAAGTTTATAGTTACCTGTTTCCATTTTCATGTTCTGTTCCGGCACAATCTGGCTGTGTCCACACATTGAACTCGTAGTCAGGGGTGAGGTTTGAGCCTGATGCCGCACCCCCGTTAGAAGCTGTATCAGAAGAAGGGCTGGAGCTCCCCTTCTCCACCTTCTCCACACGTGCCAAATTCCCTGAGTCAAACTTAGAGCTGAACACAATATTACCAAAGCGAGCCTCCATTGTTCAGAACTCTAGTCTTTTCAGTTTTCTCTCTGCAGGTCTTTAATAAAATGCCAGTCAGCAGCCTGACACAGACAGCCTGGAAAGAGATAAACACAATAATATTTGCACTGAAACAGAATGAAAACACCCACTGCTGATTATGCAGTGAGAACAAAACTGGACAAAAACTGTAGGTGTCCTAATATCTGGCTCACAATCTGTAATAAAACTTCAGGGCAAAGATTAAATAACTCTAAGCTAGTAAATATGTTGTGTCCTAAAAACAGTTACTTTGGTCTCCTATGGCCGTGACATATTACAGAATAGAAGCAGAAAACCATTATTGTGTGGGACTGTACCATATTCTGTACAATCAGACCACTGTACAGTCTGTCAACACAAGGGAGAACAGTGACAACCTGTGGCGATTTAAGGAAATACATCTATGTCCACATTACATACATTATCTTTAAAAACGATTCAATGTTGCATTATTTAACGTAATCATTGTATTACTAGTGGCATCTAAATTATTACACAATTGATTATTCCTCTATTATCCCAAAAAGACTGCACTTTAGCTGTGCAACATGAAGACCTGCTCTTGTTTGATTTCAGTAACAGAGCAATAACAAAAACAGCTGATCGGAAATCAGCTGTATAGTTAGCCAAGGTAAAGGATCATTTCCGATTGTAATATTCCGTCCTCAAAAAAGCATTGTCTAACATTTTTGAATAAACTATTGGTAGCTAATATTCACAACAATGCTAGCCTCGGTGGTCAATGTCATACTGATTATGTTGCTAGCGTACGTTTGTAGGCTGAGGCTAACTTAGCTGTCGAACTAGCAGTCCTCGATAGCCTTACACAAATATACAGTCATTACTCATTGCACTATCAGGCTCTGTATTTCCTGCACCATAACGCTTTCCGGAGACGGCGAGTTTTCAGTCTTACTTTGCTATTTTCGATCGAGGTCCATTTTTGTTTTCAGCGTCCTCCTCAGTTCTCAATTCATTGCTCTGAGTGGTGCGTTCAAGAGCTTCTGTAAAAGTGAACGCTCACTGGAAATTTCCCTACCGCTACACCGTAATCTACTGTGACGGAAATGTAACGGGAAAAAACATTTAAGTATTTTCTGTAAAAGTAAACATCGATAGGACATTCATTAAATCATTATTTTAGTAAAGCATAAGATTTTAGCATCGTTATAGCGTCATATTTTGAATTTAAAGCATACTTATTCATTGGTTAACTTTAAGATTCGGTATATAACTCCCACTAATTAAAGAAACTTGGTAATGTCATTTTGTGCAATTATCTAAGAACCAAAATGCTACAATTCAGAGATCCGGAGTGGGCAAGGTGATTTTAGTATTAACACTGAGCAGAAAAAGATACTGTGTATACAAATCGTTTCTATTCATACTCATTTTTTAATCTTTCGCAGTCCAAAAATGCAATTAACAAATCATAGACTATTCTTGAAATCCGTATTTATCCTTAATAACCACGCAGACAAGCTCAAATCGAAATATGACTTTTCTTTCTTTTCTTTTTTCTTTCTTTTTTTTTAATATCTAAAACGTACTTTACCTACAACATTTACCGTTAGACGAATGTACAATTCCTTTAATGTCAATCTCACATCCTCTTTCCTAACCCGTAGACCACATTCTCTACATTCGTTTACATCCATCTATACCCGTGAGGCTGTCCGGAGTATTGCATCTGGTTCTTCGTCAAATCAACCGGGACCGCAAGGTCCGAAGACGCTTTGCGACGAGAAAGTCCACTCCCACTGAAGAATCTTCTTAGATATCTCTCACGAATATCTAACCCGTGTTTACCACCAAGCACAGTTTTAATTATCTTTGTATTAGAGGCCCAGGTCAAAAATAAAACTCAATAGACATCTTCCACTCGATTGTCATTTTTGTTTTGCTTCCGTTCTGATATTAGATGACCCGGAAGAACATTTCTCTTAATTTTGAGGGCCAGTTTTGCGGGGTCTCAAGAGATCTCGCGAGATCTCCCAAAACTACTGGGAGATCTCGCAAAAAAAATTATTTTATTCTTTTCCTTTACTTTTTTTTTACTCAGTGTGCACTAAAGGACTCTGTATTACCTCAACGGTAACGAAACTTGGCTTAAAAGGTGATTGAACTGATGTTTTAGACTGTTTAACAAGCTAGCTTATGTTGCTGTTTAACATGGGTAGTTACTTCAACAATCACAAGATGAAACTCAAATATGATGTATAAATAATGAAGTATTAATTAAATATTCATAATTCATAATCACATGAGTTTTCCCATCATTGAAATAATCATTGAAAAGTCCCTGCCTTTTACCAGGTCACAGTTTTTGATTTTTAAATTTAGCTCGTGACAGTACGTCAAAAAAAGGCCCTAGCGACCACTTTTTTATTCGTGATTTGTGTCTGGACTGCTTTGCACCTTGTGTATTTGCCTTTGATTTACTTGAGAAAAAACACATTTCTGAACATACACCAACACCTGACTGTTTACACATGACAACAAAGTCAAAGTAAGTGTTTTTAAAAATCTCCCAAATTTATTCATTGAAAAACATAAATCATAAGTGTCATAAACGACGGTTGTTTCACACTGTCCTCTGTTACCTTTTACTTAACTATCATTTCTTATTATGTGATTAGTATACAAATTAGTCACATTTACCTGTTGATCGATTAAATGTAAAGATAGCTGTTACCTCAACTTTTACACTCTTATCACCCACATTGTGTCATATCTCATCCTGATAATGTTTAATTTGTAAGATTTTGTGTTTCCCCATGACCCCAATTTATATATCTATATATAAAAACATCATAGACCAATATATTAAAATAAAAGTGATTACACAGATTAGGGAAAATGGTTGTTTACCCTCAGATGGAGTTATTTATGAGTTAGCATGTAGCCTGAGCCAGTCATTCATATCTGTGAAGTGTAGCACTGACATAGTTCATTTATCCTTTTCCAGTTCAACACCGTTCAAGATTCTGAACAACCCAAAGTTTGGTATCACTGGTCCTATTTCCTTGGATTTTCCAACGGAGGGGGACCTGATCCAGACCAAAAACCTCATAGAGACGCTGAAGGCATTTGATGTCTTCGAAGACGATGAGGATCTTCTTTTAAAGTATGATATCCAACAGCTGTTTTATATTTCATTGCTTGTATACTCTAGATAATAAAGCTAGGGGAGCTGGTATTTACTTTTGATATCACATTCATGTATTTGTATGTTTTTTTTGCAGAGAGAAAGTCCTGAAAAGACTGGAGATCCTCTTTAAGGAGTGGCTCATTGAAATCTGTGATGAAATGGTAAGACATTGTAGCTTAAACCCATTTACCACATTGTTTTCTGTGCTTTTTTTTTAAGCAATGCTGCATAGGATACTTACAATGTGTATGTGGACTGTATTTTATGGTGATGCTTTTTGATTCCAGTACATTCCTGAGGAGGTAAAGGAAATGGTTGGTGGCAGGGTCCTTCCTTTTGGCTCTTATCTCCTGGGGGTCCTCTCAAAAGAGTCTGATCTTGATACCCTTTGTGTGGGACCTGGATTTGTTGAGCAGAATGTCTTCTTCACTTCTTTTGCTAAGAAGTTAAAAGCTCAGAAAGACATTCAAGAGATAACGGTTGGTCATATAAGAGATGCAATGTAGGCAAGTGAAAAATGTTTTTCAAACTTTTGTATGTAACTGACAATAATGTTGTTTTCATTGTGTTTAGACCATTAAAAACGCATTTGTTCCCATCATCAAAGTCACCATTGAAGGGATTCAGGTAATTTAGCAAACACAAAAACTTAATGCTCTGCTGCCAGCAGCATGCATTTATCAGAAAACACTGGTGATATCATGCATGTGTTTTTCAGGTGGACTTAGTTTATGCTAAAGTGGCATTTAAGCGTGTCTCTGAGAAACTGGACCTTTTCAGTGATAAAGTCTTGAACTACACAGATAATTGCAGCATAAAGAGCCTAAATGGTATTACCTCCAATTTTATTTTTTACAACTATTTTGTAGTATCTATATAATAAAGGATCTATGTAATATGATACAATCTATATAATGAAGTATTTATTATTAAATCTATTTCCTACATTAATGTTTGCATATTGTTTTTTTTTTAGGTTACAGAGTTGGAGAGCAGATCCTCCGCCTTGTACCAGATGTTGACAACTTCAGGATGGTGTTCAGAACCATCAAGCTGTGGGCTAAACGTAAGTTGTTTTTAGCATGATAAACTTTGTTAAACATGCTTTTAGCTTAACAGCCCATTTATTAAAAAAGAGAATCAAGTTTAGCTTTGTCACAGTCACCACTGAGTGGTATATATTGATCCACAAAATTGGTGTTATGATGTTTTATTTCTCAAAAGTTTCTATTATATCTTGAACAATAAACAAAGTACAGAAGATGTTTAAATACACAGGTGTCACATTGGTTTTGTGTTGTTCTGTGCTATGATCACAAGCCATGATTAAACGACCAAATTATATTTAACTCAAACTTTTGAGCAAAAATGTCATTATCAGTTGGATAATAGGTCATAAAGCAGCAGTATCTAATATTACCTTTTCAAGGATTTGAAAGACTCATTTAGGTTCATTGAGGTTTTTAATTGTGTTTTAATCCCTTTTCCAGGACGTAACATTTACTCCAATAAGATGGGCTTCTTGGGCGGAATATCTTGGGCCATACTGGTTGCCAGAGTTTGTCAGCTTTACCCAAATGCATCACCTGCCACTTTGGTTTGCAAATTCTTCAAGATCTACTCTCTGAAGTAAGTTGTCCTGAGTTCTTTTCTTTAGTGACATCCTCTCTCATCAGAGTCACCTTATTTGACTTAAGTGTGTGGAAGTGGGGATTTAAATTACATATTTGTGGTTGTCATTTGTCATTCACGGATGAATGACAGGAGCAAAAATCTAATCATAATTTAAAAATGTTCATGTCAATTAGTATCAAACATCATCCTGATAGATATCAAACTGATATTTGTTTTCAAGTTTAAGGTGTGTTTATGCTCATGAGTGAACACTGAACAAACCAGACAATTCCTGTGATTCCAAACTATTATTTATCATCAGAACATGAAAAACATTTGTCAAATTGCAAAACATATATACATAGATTTATGACATGTAAAACCTTTTTAACCCTAAAATATGCATTTAACATTAACCCATAAAAACCCAGTGCTACTTTTGTGCCAGTTCCCAAATGCATTTTCTCTCTATTCAACGTTTCTTCAGTGATTTATTACTATTTATTTTAATATTATCCCTTGTATTTAGCATTTTTCACTTTTTCACTTTTCCTATATTTAATTTAGATGTCCATGAAAACTCAGTAAATTCAGAGGTTATTATATCAGAGCAGAGAAAACTGAAGGGAAAAAAAATATTTTTCTCAACATAAATATCAATAAACTGAATGCAAAACCAAGCCTCTCCATCCGCTGTCATTGATCAGACTAAATAGGTTTTACTGGTGAATCAATATTGTTGAAGATGACAGTGTTTCTATGTTCACTATGGAGCCTCTGAACGTCCAAATGGGTCATATATGATGACCGTGAAAAGATGACAAACTACATATTACATCAATTATTTACATGCATTGATAGGATTAATGGATCAACAGGTATTAAACTGTTTACATTAGTAGGTGCACTTGGTTAGTTTTGGCTGTTTGGGTCTTTATGGGTTTACATATGCAAGTAAATGTAATAAAGAACAATTAATACATGATAATTAATGTAGTAAAACAACAAACCATCAAAACATTATTTTAACAGATTTGTGGTGATAATGTTAACAAAATAAAGAAAAATTGACATTATGATTAAGATTCTACATTAAAATGCATAAAACAAAACACTGTGATGTTTTGTAATCTTTTAGAAAGCATCACAATAATGACAGTTATACTTACATAATATTACACTGTGATGATTATAATAGTTATTTTTTCACCCAGAGCTAAATATATGATTTACAATAAACAATACTTAGTGTAAAAAGTTCAGCTTCATTGTTACTGTAGTGTTTGTACGTGTGTGTGTGTGTGTGTGTGTGTGTGTGTGTGTGTGATAGTCATTTACATCCTTTGATGGTATTTTCAGTCAGATTAACCTTTACCCAGTACCCATGTTACATTAGAAATTG
>JAPTYQ010000017.1:19270916-19281171 GCA_029814465.1 Ostorhinchus cyanosoma | reverse complement strand
GGCGGTGTGTGTGTGTGTGTGTGTGTGTGTGTGTGTGTGTGTGTGTGTGTGTGTGTGTGCATATGTGTATGTTTGGTGGTGGTAGTATTGGGGGTGGAGCGAGGGTAGTGGTAGTGGTGGTGGTGGTGGTGGTGTGTGTGGGGTAAACAATTCCAATGATTTCCCCAACCTGGCACAGTCCAGGATGTGGATGGCTGCACTGCAGAGGAATTGCAACGGGTTTATTTGGCTTTTTGTTTGTTTCTTTATTGGAGGGTGAGAGAGAGAGAGAGAGAGAGAGAGGGGAAGTGGAGGTTGTTGTTTTTTTGTCAACTGTCAGAGGTAGTGTAGATGAAGGGAGGATGTTCAGAACAGAACAAATTATTTCCTTCAGATGAACTGAAAATCGTTCTTTTACATTTGCAAACATTTGCTGTTGAAGTTTCAAGTCCTGAGTAAGCCAGATGTATGAGCATACAAACCTGAGTGTTGGGAAAGTAATTTCCTCTGCGGAGGCTGACTGATAGCATTAACCTCTGGTGTGATGTCAATTTCAATGTCAACCAATTTAACTTGTGGCAATTATGCCAAAGTTATGAGGAGAATGCCAGATTTAAGCTTTTAATAGAATTTTAATAACGCACTACATGTACATAAACACACTTTGACACACAAGCACGACTGCAAATGTGCATGCATGAAAATATAAGAACACGCCTTCAGAAAAACACCAGGGTGTTTTTAACACATGTAGCATTTTATGTGCATGCACTGACACATGCTTGGCTGCATAGTTTACTTGCACACATACATGCATGCGCACGTACACTTGCATGCCTCCCATGCAGGTACCTTTGGCACCCTACAGACGGCTGCTGCCGAAGAAGTCTCAGCGGGAGTGCTAGATTAAAAATGACAATCACTCGGGGTGCACGGCAAACACCACAGGAAACGCAGGTGCCTTTGTTAAGAGACACCCAGCGCTCTAAAGGGCCTAATTATCTGCTGTTATTTTGGCAGTTATCAGGCAGAGAATAACTCCCCTGCTCAGACTCAGACTCACACAGCGAAAAATTACTCACTCGCTCACAGTGAGGTATTATATTGCGCCACTGACAAGGTATGCATATTATGTGCCATGTTGGAATTTCACTAGAATTTTCACAATAGAGTGTTGTGGTTTCCTGTTTTGTACGGAAAGGAAATTATTAGTGTAACCCTAATCATTAAAAACCCAAAATGTAATCACTTTCAATTGCGCACAATATGTTTTTCCAAACAACTTCCAGGTGTAAGATATGGAAATTTGACAAAACTTTGTATTAAAACACAAAATAATGCTGACTTTAGAACATTTTACTAATGAATCATAAATATGAGTGGAGTTTAATGCAGGCACAGATATGAGAAACTGTCTCCCCCTGTTCTCAAGGGCTAGGTGGCACTGTTGGGCATGCTTTCAGACACATGCATACATATCCTCCTCGCAGCTCATGAACAGATAATTGGACAGTTTTATAGAGGATATGAACTCTGAAGGGGAACTTAAGCCATCTAATCATTGGCATTCAGCGTATGCTATTCATATGCATAAATACAAATAAAACACTTTCTCTGCCTGCACAAAGGGAGTCCTTTCTGAAAGGGAAGTCACACTACAAAACATCCATATTCCTCTGAAATTGAACCAAAGATTATAGGAAGAAAGAAAAACTCAGGTAGATAAACCTCAAAATATAATTTTATTCTCCAAAGCAGACTTGAGATTAATCAGTGTGCTGCGATATATTCTTTAAGGCATCGATTCTCTATTTTTTTTTTTTGCCGCTGAACAATAAGAATGCAACAATGCTCTGCTCTGATGGCAGTGATGGTGTGTACATTATGTGTGTATGTGCAAGTTTTTTTTTTGTTTTTTTTTATAGCAGTTTCCTTTCAAGCTGTATCACATAAAGCGAGCAAATTACATCTCCAGCATTTATGATGATGATATGATTAAATGTAAATGTTTCTGATGTGATGTACTTCGGTGTGTGGTTTCAACTATTTCAAGTGTTTGTGCTCAGCTGAATGTCACTTTAGGACAAGGTGTATCAGTTGCTGTATTACATAAATTAGGCATATCTGTGTTCAAGAGGGATTTAATAAATACACTTGTCTGGTGTTGGTGTGTTAACATCCATCTTCTCTTCAACTTCTTTCAGTGGAGACTTCCTGCCCTTCTCTCCTCATGCTGTAGCTGCTAATGTAACCAGCTCCATATAATATGCAGATAATGGTGCATCAGCGTGTCTTTCCCATGTCGCCCTCGCTGCATTACAGTGGATCACACGACATGGCCTTGCCCTGCAGGAATACAAGCCCCTTGTAATTGAAATGAATAAGTGAGGGAGGAACATGTCTACTGAGAGCCCAAACTTCTCACTCTCTCTGCCGTCAGTATATTCAGTGGGGATCCAGCCTTTAGCTGGCACCGCCAGTCTCAGTAGCTCTGTCATGGGGGCTGAGGCTCGTCTGTGTGGCTGATCGGAAGTGGCACGGTCGAGGAGAGGAGCTCTCAGCGTGGGGTGCAGGAATGGGGACAGTCCCCTACGGTCTCCGGCTCCCACTCCCCCCCCCCCCCCTTTTCCTTCTCTCTCTAGTGTGCAAATGCATATCTTTCTCTTATGATCTTTTGGTCTTCTTTTCCCTCGCTATGATCTCCCTCTTCCTGTTTCCCTCCCACTCTCTCACTCCCTCAGTTTCCCTCTATCTTTGTTTCTCTCACTCTCTCCTTCCCCATGGCCCGTCCTTCCTTCATCTTAATCCCTCTTCCTTCTTGAGTTTTCTAGTCGCTACATCTTTTTTTTTTTTTCTTTTCTTTTCTTTTCAGAGGTGAGTTTTGGATTCATGAGGAAAGAGAAAGTAGTCCTGTTGTGGGTATTGCAGCACCTGTTAAACTTTGTAGAAAGAGTAAAATTTACATCTTTAAGGCTTATTTTGGACACATACTCTTCTGATCCTGTCTTCAACTTTTTTCCTATGCTTCCAGAACTTTAATATTAATGTGTGTAAGGTTTTTTTTCCCCGGTTCACACCTTCCATTTTTTTTTAAATAAAATTTTAGTTGAGGTTTCTGCAATGCAATATAGATGCACATACAGTAGTTCATCTGGCACACATACGCTCCTGCCTTCCCCTCACCCGCCTCTTGCCTCTTTACACTTCACCCATCTGTGGGGCAATTACATGCCCCCCCCTTATCCCAGCGCAGCCACACACACTCAGCAAAACCACATTTATCCCTCAGTGCACCTGCATCCCTCATGTTTCTAACAGTCCCACAATGCCCTCCGTCTACTGGCCTACAACGCCCCGGGTTCCTGTGAGACCTGATCGTTGTCATCTTTTTCTTTTCTCTTTCTACCCGCTCCCCACTTTGGTGACATACACATTATTTATTTTATGACTGAGTACTCAATTTGAATCCCCTTTCTCCATCAGTCACACGCCACACAATGGCTTTCTCCTTATCTACTGGAGTGTCCTTTTTACAACACATCAGGGCACTGTAACACACCAATAAATTCTACTGTTTCCATATTCTTACCTGCTGAAACCTGTGGTTTAAATTCACCGGGACAGGAAAAGTGGCTGTGAAAAAAATTATTACAGTTTTTTCCCACATATGTCGACGTGAAAGTTGTAAACAAGAAGCTCCTCCCTAACTTTTTATTCTTCTTTCACACTTTGTAAGTTGTGTAAGGATTCCAGCAGGAGAGGAAAAAACAAGCTGATTATTTTTTCTTGTTATTCAGGAGCTTATTTGGTAACTTTGCTGGTGCAGAGGACAAACATGTACATGAGTCGAGGTGACATTGCTGACCATGTCCAGCGGCCCAATTACCTCTCTCCAAATATGGCGTACAAAAGCTGGGCCGGTGCATCTGTACACATGGTGTCTGTTACTCCCCAATTATTCCTGCATAAGCAGATTGTGTGGAACATCAAACTGGGGATGTGATGGCTCGTGTGCGGGCTGCCTCCAGCAGAGTGCTCTTTCTTTCCTATCATTTGATCTCGTATTGTAATCCCAGGTGCTTTGAATAATTTATAGGATACAGCTTCTCGTTAAACAATAATTTATATGTGTCTATGAGAATTGATTCCACAGGAATGCACATCTAAATAATGAGAGAAACTGCTGCATTTCATCTATAAGGAGAAGCAGAGATAATAATAGCAACACCAAGACATTTCAACAACAAAAAAACAATAGCAATAACAACAACAACAGTAATAATCATCATAATAAAAATTATAAATACAACAAATAAGAATAATATGACTAATTAAGGATAGTCACTATAAAAACTTACAATAACTTCTTATGTCAAAGTTATGTTTTTAAGCAGACGAATAAAAAAATGTCAATCTCTACACATATTGCATGAACTTCAACGTCAAATTGGTGGTCACATTTGGACTTTAAAGCTCACCATGTCATTTTATCCTTGCGAAGGCAATATGCGCATTTTCCTATTCATATCCACTTATCAATTCACAGGAGAGGACCACACTCATGCATGATAAATTTATTGTTAATGCAAAAGGCTTGTACCGCCCAGTGCTGATGCCCACAGAGAAATGATGCAACTGATTCCTTCTGAGGCAGAACAATCAAAATGTTCATCAGAGGAGAAGATGTGGAAAAGTGGGGATAAGTGTGTGTGTGTGTGTGTGTGTGTGTGTGTGTGTATGAACCAGACCTAGGTCATACAGTTCACATCATATTGTGCCTTCAGATAATAAACCATTAAAAATTCTACACATCTAACGTAACATTAGAATATAATTGTGCATTTATTTAAGTGCGCTACGATTAGATAAGAACGCACTCACAGCCATTTAAACCCCGTTTTCATGTCTTGTCAAGATTTGATACTGAGTGAAATCTGACAAAAAACACTTCCTGTGCAATGCATGCTATGGTATAACTAGCAGTGAGGCATGCATAACAATGAATAAGGAAATGTGGTGTTGGTTAAGGTGCAACACTGTGAAGAAAGTTTTATTGGGACCTCTCTAAAAGGAGGAAGTTTGCTCGCTTTAAGTGCTGGGGACCAATTATCCAGAAGTGTGACGCTGTCAGAAGTCTCCAGGTTTTGTCAAGTCTTCTGACACCCTGCCAGTGTTGTTCTCTGGGAAATGGAACTGTTGAGAATTTTTTTCTTCTTTTTTCCCCCCTCCCAAACGGGATGAAAATAAAGAGCGCATTCGTGGGTAGCCGAAGGGTCTGGATTTAACTTCTGGTCGATACATTTTTAATTATCATTTTTTCAGGATATGTGATAAGCGTTCTGCGTTGTTTGGAATCCTCCCCCTTTTCAGAAATTTTACAGTGTCTTGAATTGAAATAACTGACATTAAAATGTGTAAACGTCCCTCATTAGCGACAAGATTCGAGATGTCATCGCTATCACATGGAAATCAGAAAAATAAGATGATAAAACGTAGATTAGCATTTTAGAACTGCCTGCATCTAGTGCATCATTCTGCTTCAAAGAAGAAAAAGATAAATGATGATGCCATTAAAAGTGAACTAATTAAGGAATGCTTCTTTTAAAAACTCATTAACTGCACCCTCATTTACATAATGATGCATATTAATTAAGTTTTAATGAATCTGAGCTTCCATCAAGTCTCCTCTCCTTGGCAGTGGAGCCATCTCTACAAATGAATAAACACTTCTCTTAAGTATATTTCTCCCTGCAAATGGGAAATGGGTTTTAAACAATAGCAACAAATAAACAAAAGCCTTCAATCTCTGCTCAGTAGAAATGCACATAATTCAAGGTCAAACTTGAACACAAAAATCTACATAAACCTCCCATTGCTTAAAACAAATATATATTTAAAAATAAAAAAAAAGCTATTAACCGTATTTTTTTTTCTCCTATGTAACATATTTACCGAGAGAAGCACTTGAACAGCGTTTTTTTGAGTTTTTCTTTTCTTTTTTTCTTTTTTTTTTTTTTTAAAGAAAATCATTAATTCCAGTCTGTGTCTTTATACAGAGAAAGAGTATGGTGACAGGCTATGGGTTGCTTCTAATGAGATGCATTTTAAATTAGAGCGCACCTCTCACATTGCCAGCTGGTGCCTGCTCAGGTGCCTCTCTGTTGTGAATGACGGAATGCACACACACACACACACACACACACACACACACACACACACACACACACACACACACACACACACACACACACAGACATATAGACACACACATCATCATCATCCTCTGTCCCTAGCATAACACATAAACCCTCCATCTAACCCCCTCCAACGTTTAATTATGTCATTCCTCTCAATGAAATGAAAATCATTACAGTAATCCAAGTTCTCCTTAAACCACACCAAAATGAGATGAGCTCACTCTAAGTTCACTTCAGTGGGAGGGAAAGAGCCAAATCTCTTGGAAAAACATTGGGCTGCATATTAACGCGAATTAAGTTCTGCGTTTGTTTCTGGTTTAGAGCAGGTTTCATTAAGTCACTCGCATCACTGCACAGCTTTTAAAAGGAAGTTGTTGTGAAAAATAAAAACCCACTACAGCGACCTGAAAGCATGTTGCCGGTATATGTTTGTGGAAACCAGATAGATGTAATATTTTAATTTGTTATTATACAGTACTTTTATTTCTGTTTTTGACTTAATGCCTATAGGATTAAGGCAGATTTGACTTGATGAGGGATATACAAAAAAACTTGAAATACATAAGGTAACTGTAAAGGTATTAGTTCAGGCAATAAAAATGTTTTGGTTCAGTTTAGAAATAGATTGTGCTTTGGCTTAATTATCACTAAAATCATTGTGAGCAATTTCCTGTTATGTTTGTGGATATTTTCTGTATGAAACCGAGCTCTGGCGTGTTTCCTAAACCCCAACAAAGTGTTATCTGTGACTAAACCACACCATAAAAACTGTTAAACGTATGAAGATAAGCATCACGAGCCATTATAGAACTGTAATATGTACATACACACACTGAGAAATGCTCATATGAAATGTGTTTTGCCTATAGAAACACTGATATCATACATGCCTGTTTGCTGAAGCGTAACATGGCAGCATTTTACTCTCCCCAAGTGAAAAGGGAAGTTTTCTGCATTTTTACACGCTAAACTGTGAATTAAATTTTATTTTTTGAGAATTAGTAAATTAATGCTGGAAGCTTGGCATGAGTAGCAGCTATTGTAAAAGACACAAATGTGATGTGCGTCCTCCAGATGAACACACTGCCTCATTGGTTTGTTTGTTTGTGTGTCCTTGCATCTCCCCAGCTGGTATGTGGCGGGCAGGTAAGCGGGGAAGGAGGGCGGGAGCGGTACGAGCAGGCGGGCGGCGGCGAACACGCGCGCTCTGAGGCAGACGAGCTGGAGGGGTTAAAGGTCATAACGATCAGATGATTGGAACTACAGAGGGAAAGTGTGTAGCCATGTAGGGAAAATGGGGGAAGCAGATGCCCGTTAATTAGGGGAAATGTGACGGACAAGATTTGATCAGCGAGGGGTATGGCTGCCTCCTGCAGCACGGCAGCTGTTGCGAGGGGGGATGCTGGTGGGGCTGGTGTGTGTGTGTGTGTGCGTTCCCGTCCCCACAGGGCACCGCCACACTTCACAGACATGCCAGGAACCGTCCGCAGGCCAATGCAGTGCCCTACGGAGAGAGACTATTTACAGCACAATACAATTCAACTCATTAAACTCTCAGATGAAGTTGTATTTGTCAGTGTTGACTCTTCGTGGGGAGCTTGATTTGTTTCTTTGGCAGAAATGTGGGATTTCTACTTATGTAGTTTTGTTCTAAAAGTTTTGGAAGGAAATATTTTAGGCATACATGTACTTAACAGGCAGAGGGAAAAAAATCTACTGGGACTAATTGAATCTATTAGTGGTAAACATTCAGTCTGTGTAAAATGTCCCTGCACTCAATTTCACAATATTCACTTGCAGAATGAAATTATGCATGCTATTGTTTACATATCAAACATTTATCATGTTCTTAGACATCGACTCAGTAGCGAGGAGGGGATTATTCAATGTCACACAGATATTTTGGAAGAGTTTGTCATACGTAACACAGTCATACCTTGAAAATAACAGTCTAAAAATAATTTACGTACCCATATCGCTCTTTCAAATCTCTACCTTGCCGCTCTGAGTCAGAATTTGATAACCACTGACCTAGACATTTGCCAACAGCCCTCCTCTGACGGATCTCTGTCATTCCTCAGTCTATCTGTGAGAACACAAGTATCCCACGCTATCTGTCATATTTGTCCTTTAAGGTGAGAAACAGTGGAGTTTCAGTGAGTTGAGTAACTTCTTAACCAGTGTCTGTCTGTCTGTCTGTCTGCCTGCCTCCTCGTCAGACTCTGCATCTCCCACCGAATGTTCCTATCTACGATCGTGTCAGGTGTTCGCGCTATTTGCCCCTCTTTTTAACGTTCTTGCCTTGCACGTGTAATTAGCATGAGGCAGACTGACAGGATATTTGACACTGTTGACAAACACGACTAATACGCACATTGAACCCGATGAAGTTTCCTGAAAATGCTCGCCATAACCTGGAAAAGCATTGCGTAAACATGCATAGTTTAGCTAGTCTGACTAACAACTTTTTTATTCTCTTCAATTCTATTTTTAAATTCAAGAAAAAGAAAATTTGGGGCAAGTTTTTTACATATTCGTGTTTACTAGAAATAAAGTTGATATATGATATCTCCATATGTGTAAGCAGAAATACTGAAATAAAAATGGATTTGTTTAGCCATAAATGACAGATAACAAAACTAAATAAAATTCATTGCTGCAAACTCCAAAAGTAAGGAGAGAATAAAAATATGTAGAGGTTAGTTATAGTGTTTTTAAATATATTTTGTGCTGTAATAGAATGAATTGGGCTCTGCTTTGTCTTTGTGTGCAGTATTTGAGAAAAAGTACCACTTGTTTGTACAGTGGAAAAAAGTCATCATTAACTTCAATAACTAGACTCTTTTTGATGCAGTTTAGATGTTTTATGTTAAATTTATCATTTCATTGTTACAAGCAGAAGAATATGGCATGCATAAAAAAAAATATTGCTGCTGAGAGGCACCCCTCCCTCGCTTCCCCAACACCCACATTACCACCACCAGCACTACCTATTAAAACTTATCTTTCTTTAATCAATTGTTAAATGTCATAGACAATCATCATTTAACACTGTCTTCCTGTGTGATTCTTTTTAATCTGGCTGTAAATAGGGCAGCCCTGTCTATCACTTCAGTTTCTGCCGTACACCAGAGACTTAAGGTGTTTCAACAATAGCTTGTGAAAAGAAAAAAAAAAAAAACAAAGAAGCACTTTTTTTTCCTCATCTCAAATCCCCGCAGAGAACACCAAAGGTATGAAAAGTGAAGAAAGGAGGAAATAAATCCAGGCGATGATGAATAATTTGAATGTAGAAATGAAGCTGTTTCAGGAGTGAGTGAGATACCGCACAAGGAGCAGCCATGGGGAGCGTACAATTAGGTCACCCAAAATAAAACGCTATCCTCCAGAAAGTCTTTCTTGGAGTTGTCAAATTCAATATATTTCACTGCCAACAGAATTCTTGATTTGACTGTGAAGTGAGAGGGTGAAAGAAAGCGAGTGAAGGCCTATTTGAGAGATGCAGCTCAAGACCACGTACATCTCATAATTTATGTAAAAAAAAAAAAGAGGGACTTTTCATTTAAAGTCAGACTATCCTCTTAGGAGGGACAACAACTTTAGCCATATTGTCGAGCATGCATCGAAATGTGTGTCTCAAACCTTGAGTTCTCCAAGTTTGTGAAACATTGTTCGCTCCTGGTGACTGTATATTAAATTTAATGACACTCACAAAGGGCTCAGTCTTGCAGGATGCATGTGGTCGCTGAGCCACCTCATGTACCAGAACGTGGTAACAAAACTTTGGGGCGGTGGAAAGTTTACAAAGCATCAATGTGGTGACAAAAGTCAACAAACAGCCCCAGCCAGCCGGCATCGCTCTCTTTCGCTCTCTCTTTCTCTCTCTCTCTCTCTCTCTCTCTCTCTCTCTCTCTCTCTCTCTACGACACCCAACAGGAAGGCGAGGCTCCTCCAGAGAGCACGATACGGCACGTCTCCAGGTGACAGATATGTCACCCCACCTAAAACCCCGTGGCACAATTATACCTCTGTCGCTCTGAAGGAAGGAGGTGGGTAGAGAAGAGGAGGGGGGTGGGGGT
>JAPTYQ010000017.1:19257634-19270905 GCA_029814465.1 Ostorhinchus cyanosoma | reverse complement strand
GGGGATGAGATGGTGGGTAGAGGGAGAGAGAGTGAGTGAGTGAGAGGAGAAGTGGAGGGTGCGGGGTGGTGCTGGATGCTTTACTCCTGGCTTATTCAAAGAGACAGCCCAAGGGATGCCTCTCGCTCTTCTAACAAAGCACTTCTTTTTTTATTATTTTTTTTGCCTTTTTTTTCCTTGAGTATTGCTGGGTGCGCTCCAGTCAAATCCTCTGGGCCCTAGTCTTCCCCCTCAGCCATTTGAGGATGCCTCTGAAACTTTTTCTCGCAGACATTGGGCCTGTTTCACTGCTGATGTTTCAAATGAATAATCCAGTGCTGCTGTGGCCAAGCGGAGGGTTACACAGGAGTGAGGATAGATAGTGGTTTAATGTCACACTTACAGCTAAGGGAGTGCCACTTTATTCACTCCACTGAATTACAAAGCAGGGATAGACTGTTTCAGGTTACTTTGTCATTATAACTATTGGCTCTTGATTGACTTTTCTTACAGTTAAATTTTTATCATAATGCAAATAAAATCTATAGTTCTATTAGCCACACACACAGTTTGTATTAGCGCCTTCTGACATGTGATGACTTGGGAGTGCCTAATACGGGCCCACGGCTTTAACAATGCATGAGTGAGGGAAAGAGAGAGGGGACGTGCTCACACTCCAACTAGGTCAAACTGTCTAAGGAACAAAACAGAACAGACCTCAAGTTTGCGGAAATCATTACAGGAAAACAAACTTGTCACTCGCTTGACACTCTTGACTGTTTTGCTTTCCGAAGCAGAGAACGATAATAATAATAAAAAAAAATCTCCATTGCAAATTAGCCTCTATGGTTGTGAAGTTTCCCCGTTTGAAATGCATATCAAAAAGCCAGCCAAAGCCACAACTTACCTTGTCGTTGACATCGGGGGACAGGAGAAGAAACGCGCTTTTCTCTTCGAGAGCTGGTTTCGATTGTATACACAAGCCCCACAAAGGAAGATAAACCAGAGGCACACATTCATAAAATATACATTTGCTTCTTTGTCTTTCGTTAAGATCTTCAACAAATAGTGCTGATGCAAGAAGGACAAAAAGAGAGAAGGTTACAGGGTGTTTGAAAAATGGAACTGCAGCAGCACGACTTAACCCCTATCTTACTGTACTTTCTTTAGATGATGCTGTGAATTACTGTTGATCATGAGAAGAGATAAATTTATTCTTCAGTCGCATTTAATGGCTTTTCCGGCACGATTTGCTCCACTTCTGCCCTGTTAAAATGTAGATGACTTGTACCTTTTTCAACTCTGCTAACTAAAATCCTGTGTTTCCACAAGAATCTGTAACACAGCGAGCTGCCAATAAACAGACATTTGCGTCGACGTTACCTCGCCATTGTCTTGTAAAACATGCTGGTTGCAAGATATGACCGTTTCCCGGTACTTTATTAACACCTGTCACTTGAATTTTTTGTCACTTTTCACATGCAGTAGCTACCGAGTGAACCGTGTAGGGCATTGGCTCCTCACCTTGTCTGTCCAAGCCCGCATCCGCGTACATGCTATCTGTGTGTACGTGTGTGTTTGAGTTTGCATGTGTGTATGATTGCCGGTACAGGAGAGAGCGGCGGGAGTGACAGTACCCCTCCCCAAGGTCACGTCCAAGGAGAGTCGAGCCAATTACTATGCAGATCAGAGCTGATGGCGTTTAAGGGGATTGCTCCGATGCAATCACATTAGCTGGCCAGAGAGGAATCTCCAGGCTGACCCCAATCACAGGGGCTACAGCGCCGGGGTCAGCCAGGATGGAGGACTGCCGCCCATGTTTTCTTTTCACAAAACACTTTTTCCTTATCTCAACCAGGCACGTGATTACCAAGCCAAACAACCATCCTCCTCCACACAAGGCAACCATGTACTTGCATATATTTTTTTAAAGAATTGCATATGGATTGCAACACATGCAGAACATAGAGAAAGGTTTGCAGCCTATTTGGGATAAAAATAACAGTAATGGATACGGTCGCAGTTAGTGGTATATTCATCACATGACTGGATATATTCCTGTATTACTATCTTGTCCCACCCCTTTACATGCATGTAGAGATATATTAGTTGGAGTATGTTCTGCATATTTGACACTGGAATCACTTCTGCGTGTGTGTGTGTGTGTGGGTCCTGAGTGGGTCCTGGTCCATGTTATCAGGTCCTGATCTATGGCTGGTCTGCTGGTCTGGACTGGTCCTGTTCCAGTGGTCTCTCTCCTCTGGTCTGCTGCAGAAATTAGGAACAAAATGATCTGAAAATAGGCCATCATCAACAGAAATACACAACAATGGATATATAATATTGCCTGTCTTTATGCTCAGTTTATTCATTATTACTGAGATTTATCTGCAGTTATTTTTGTATAATTGATGTGTGTATTTTACCTGAACACTTTGGAATGGTATTTTGCAATGATAATAAAGCTTTATTCTATTCTATTCTATTCTATTCTATTCTATTCTATTCTATTCTATTCTATTCTATTCTATTCTATTCTATTCTTTTTGGCTCAGAAACATCGTATATATCAGTGATTTGCATGTATAATGTCAACATTTAATTCTTGCTACACCAGTGGCACAGACACACACAAGTACAACCCACCAGTGTTCACAGTTGACCACAGTCACCTACAGACACACACATGGGTAGACAGACACACATTTTATTCTTGCCATCTATTTCTCCCTGCTCCTCTCTTATTCTCCCACTCGTCTTTCAGGTGAACGCCTGTCTGTGATCTGCAGCGGTCTTCGAGGGCAGATTGCAATTTACTCTCTCCCTGTGGGTGAGGTGTGTGTGTCCAGGTTGTAAATATGCCTCCTCTATCTCTTTTTTTTTCCTCCTTCTCTTGCACCCTCTCTCCCCTTTTCCTCCTCCGTCAGTAGTTTCCCCGCTGCCCGTATGGCCAGTAATGAGACTGAGTTTGATCAGGTCGCCTCGGTGTTCCTGGAAAGATCTCACTTGAGCCACTGGCCCGTAATGGAATCTGCATCTAATGCATACATAAATCACACCTCTTTCAGGACATTTTCATATGCATAATGTCTTTCAACCCCCCACCCCTCCTTCCCATTCCTCTTTCTCTCTCTTTCCACCCAATGAGCTTTGTATGAAGGGATGGGTGGGGGGGTGAGATGGGTTAGTGGTGGTGGGGAGGAATGGCGAGATAGAAGAAGAGAGAGGTGATGAGTCCCTCTTTTTTGTGCCTTTTTTTTTTTTTTTACAGAAAGATAGAGACCCGTCTGTAACTCTATCCTGTCTATTGTGCTGACAAGACTGGCTGAGTGGTGAGATGATGTTAAGATTGGGGGAGATCTTCTTTAGGTTCCTGCTTGGCATCTGTTCTCACTGTCTGTATCCTGTGCGAATGCGTGTGTGCACAAAAGATAGAGATTGTGAGAGAAAGGAAGAAAGAAAAAAAAAGCCGAAAGAACATGAATCAATAATAATCGGTTTTTAAAAAAAAGTGTGGAGATTTTGTCAATTCGGCACATTGGTTGGACTTTGGGTAGATTTGAGAAGGACACTCACTATGGCCTCTCTCTCTCTCTTTCTCTTTCTACCTCTCTCTTTCTCCCTCCTCTGAGGCTTTGTTATGTTAATGCAGACGGATGTGGCAGATTCACAGTGATTTTTCATCTGCCGGTGACGAGAGATAAAAGGCGAGTGACGAGGTGTCGCGATCGTCCTCACTGTTCGCCTCTCAGTCACTAACAAGCTTCTGCATTGTACCTCCGCCACTTTCCACGGGCTCCATTTGCATCTGCAAGCCTTCACTTCATCCTCCCTCCTAAAACTTTATGCCTTCTCGTTAGGGCCACGTAGGTGTGAGATTAAAATGTTGGGCACACTTTCATTTTCATAAGCGTACTGACTGTGCAAGTGTGTGCATTTGAACGTGTGCGACAGTGCATATGTGTTCTTGTGTAAATGTCTACATGTGCAGGGCATACTGTATGTGCATCCGTAAAGGATACATTAACATATAGCATCTATGCTGCTGAATGTTATTTATTTATTTGAGTGCCTCCTAAGTATGTGGCACTTTTTCCCCCGTAGGTGCTCCGCATCTCTTTAGATGATACAAGCTGCCATATCAGCACAGGCTAACCCATTCTTAATCACATTTGCATTTTTATTTTGAGATATTCCTCAAACGTTTGCATTATTGAGGATTTATGATGAGCTCTTCGCCTGATCCTCCATCAACTTCACTCATAAAGAAGGTTCTCCATAACTCATAGGCGAGTGGAATATGCTGTCCCCCTGAAGTAATTAGATAGCAGAATTCTGATATGGAAAGTTTGAATAAATCACTTTGTTTATGAGTGCTGAGGCCTTGAGAACAGGGGCGTCAAAAGGAGCTCTATTCACATCATGTAAAGAGGGGAAGGAGTTGAGTTTTGCTGCAGAGCTTTTGATTTTCAGCCATGATCACTTTTGGTCTGTATGCTTTTATACATCTGGTTAAAAGATAAAGATCTGGTCTGGTTTTTTTCAGATTCTGACCATTTCCTTATTGGTAATGATCATATTTTACACAAAGTAATTCCTGGAATCATGGAACAGTCTAACACCACTTCAGTTGACGCAGTAAAGTAACAATGAGTCAGACTTGTAGACTGTAAATGAATAATGGAGAAAACCTCTATGACATCACCCACTGTTCATGAAGTGCAAGTTTGAAGTTTCGAGATTCACAACATGGCTGTTGCCTTATTGGCTTTACGGAAACATAGTTGGGGCGGAGAACAGCGAGGGGTGAAACTGAAACTTATTGACAACACACACCACATAGACTCTGTGTAAATTCAACTACTTAATAAACGTTAACAGATAAAGTTGTCTGATAACAATGATGTGGAAGTCATGAAATGTATAACACACTTCTATCTACCTGAGCTAATTTCCAGGTTAATGGATAGATTGTATACATTGATTAATGCTAACATCAGCTAATGCCACGGTCAACGTCAGGACAGATTCCTCTGACGATCTTGTTAGTGTAACTCTTTAACATAATTGCGACCTAGCTGCCTGTCAGGGAGAAAAACAGTGTTAATCAATAAACAACAGCTCCAAACACTAGCTGTCAATCAAATTCCACACAGTATAGTAGACACAGACAGACTCACCTGTCAATCACATTAACCACTCCTTTAATTTTGCGTAACTTTTTGGGTTTGAATAATCGAAAAAGGGGAGTTAAATCAGTTGTCATAGAGAGGAGAGATGAACTCTGGAGAACAATATTGCTTTTTGTACCAAGCTGTAAACATGTTTTTTTCTGTTGTGAAGTCCATCTTTAACATGAAGGTCTATGAGTCAACCCCCAGTGGACATTCATGTTACCTTATAGTTTGACATTTCTGCATTGGCTTCACTTTTCAGCCCTGGAGGTAACCGCCAAGCCATACTAAATAACAGGTTGTAAACAGTGGAACCACATTATAAGTCAAAGTTCAAGCAGGAAGTCAGCTCTGGGCTATACAGTGATTGAAGTGTATTGGTGACAGTAGGAGTTTCAGGTTAACTGAGCTGCCATTTCCATGATGCACTTATTTCAAAGATGCGGTGTCAGTGATATTGTGGATACCTGGAGTCATCCTCCTTTCAAACTGAACTAATCAGAGAAGTAGTAACACTGGACAACAGGACTGAATGTTGCAGAAGATACTTCATCTCTCCCAACACCTTAGTTGATGACAAGGCAACTGCTTTGACTTGATTTACTATGAATATTCTGCACCTACAACTTTGCAAATCATGTTCTAATCGCTTGCTTTAATTTAATTTATTTGATTTTGAGCGAAAGGGCAACTATATTTGGGGGATAAATAAAGCACATCTTATCCCATCTCATCCCATGTGAAGCAAATTCAGGAAATATACACACTGTAATTGCTATTTTATTTCCGAGGTATGAACAGTTCATCGTGTACCCTAAAAAATGAGTCAGGCCCAGTTTTGTCACCCACACACATGTTATATGTACGGTCATTTTTCTATATAGAAGACTTTTCGATGAATTTTCAAAGTTTCAAAGGATGTGATGTTTATGTTCACTCCAGAGAGCCTCAATCACTTTCCACTGCTCCTCAGCAAAGAGAATAGTGTCCATTATATAGTATAGTATATTGCCATTAATCATCTTAGTCAACAACCACCTCCCAACACAAGACTGGAACTATGTACAACAGAACGCTGTAACCCTATCCTACTTGTGTCTCACCTGTACTGTCTCACTGCAATTCCACCCCACTCTGTTGTAAATATGTTTACAGTCTGTATAGTTGTATTATTATTATTATTATTATTATTATATTGTTTTTTGCACTATCCTTATGCATGCACACTTTTTCTTACACTTTATTCTGTTGCTGCCTTAACCATTTAATATCCCCATTGTGGGATCAATAAATAAAAATCTACTCTAATCTAATCTAATCTAATCTAATCTAATCTAATATAATATAATATAATATAATATAATATAATATAATATAATCAGCAGTTTAATCTTGACTGTATTTCACTTAATGGCCACTGGCGTTACTGTATTAATAAAAAAAATGTGTTTTACAGTTGTTTCCCAGAGCACCTTAAGACAATGCTTTGTCCCTGAATGTCACCAATTAATGTTCATTTCTGTGTTTTTATTTCGAGGTCACAAGCCCTTGTGCAGCCCAGTAATCTAATGTATATTGTACATTTACACATTCAGTATTTCCTGTTTGAATGTTAGTTACAAGTAGCTTATTTATTATTTATTCATCAAACTTTGGGACAATGACCTTAACTGTTGAATACCAGTGTCTCATTTTCCTTCTCTCCCTCCTGCAAAAAAATTCAAATGATCTTCTCTTCAATGCAAAATGAGTGTTTTTGGCAAATCTATGGGAAATGGATCAAGCCGAGTTTTATTAAAAAGGATTTGAATATTCAAATGAACGCTTGACTGATCTTTTGTTTAAGCCCTCTTTCCTGTCACCAGTTATTAGCTCAAGAGGGTGAAAAGTTTCTCGTATTTTGGTGAATTTCACATTGGATTTACACTGGAGGGGATTTTATTAAACCATTATTTACATTGTCTCATTTCCATTTTGGTTCCCTACAGAAAGTTCGAGCGTGACATTTTTTGAACAAACTTCTGTGTTTTTTCTTATTAGCTTTTATTATAGATTTGCAATGATGCTTCTATAAATATAAGATTTCCAGTTTGCTGTTTACCGAGATGTAATTGGCTATCTAGAGTCGAGAGCTATTTGGTGTGAGGCTGAACTTTGGGATGAAACTGAAATTACTGCCTCAGTGCTTCTGCCTAACTGTAGGTAGTTATTCTACAAATAGGAATCTCTGCTTCGTGATAATTACTGCCACACACTCTCACATCGATGCGATATGAATGTGTGAATCCATTGTACGTGGGGATCAAAATAATGACATGTCGACCCATGAGAGGAAAGGATTAAAAATGAGATAGATTGTTTTTTTGCATGAAAAGCAGTTCAGTGATGTTGAACAAGTGGAATTCAGTGCAGTGATTCAAAAAAGGACAACTTGCCCTCTGTGTGAGGCGCGTTAAACAAACCAAGTAATAGTGGCAGACTTCCCATTAATTAAGCTTGAAGGATTCAGTTTCAATCCTCCATTTGTTGATGGGGAATTGCATACTTCACAGCCTCTGCCCCTTTGATGGTAGTTTTGGGACCAACAAATTGATTGATGGATAGCTATTTGCATGTATCTTAAAATGCATCTTTTTTCTCCCTATTTTTATTGAAAATAATGGAATGGAAGTAAGTGTGTGTAGGTGGGGCTGGTGTGTGTGTATGTGTGTATGTCTGTGTGCATTGGGGGGTGGTGGTGGGGGGGCTTGTGGCTTGTTAAACAGAATTCATTTTCCACCAGATCATAATGCAATCATAGTGGGCCTGCTTTATTGTGCCAGTCAGCACATGCACACACACACACAAATACATCTTACTCAGTTTAGGATTTGATTTTATTATTCCATCTCACTGTGTCCTATTCGAGCATGCACAACAGCCAGACATTCCTATTTATTTATTCTCAGACTTTTATAATCAGCCATATCAAGCATGTGCAACTCTGTTACAGGCTTCCTTCGTGTCTCATGTGAAACACATCATTTTAAAGCCAAGTATCACTTTGTTGCCAGACAAAAGCAAGGCTCAATTACATGTTGGCCTTGTGTAAGAAAATTGAAAGCCCTCTGTAATCCTACTTTAAAGAAATTACTTTGATTTTCATGTTCATGGCAATTTCATTATTGATGAGGCAAAAGTGTATTGGCAGTGGTAGTGTCCAAAGACCTACATTAAGTGCAATATTCAAATTGTCTCCCTCTTTCACTATGAGCTGTGACCTTCGGGTGCCATGAAAGCCCAGCCTTATAACCAAGGCAGTTAGTTTGCCTAAGGCATATGAGATATAAGCATATGTATATTGATATATTGAGGTAGTTCGTCCCTCGGCAATGCAATGAAGCATGATATATATATTTATATCTAGGTGTCCAGTGGATGCAGTGCCTCCTGTCCACTGATGAGAATGGGTATCTGACTCCACAGCGTGTGGGTGAATTTACTCTAGGTAGTGTATGCAGGGGTTTCAATCTCCCTGCAAACCATTTGAATATAGGCCGCTGATTTATTACCTTATTTGGTCTGTCTTCTGTATGCAAATGCATTAGTGGGGGGTGGTTGGTAGTAGGGTTGAGGGTGGCGGCAGCAGTGGTTCTGGTGGTGGTGGTGGTGGTGGGGGGGCACACTTTGGTTGTATGCATAATGAGATTCCCAGGGTCATCCCTCCGGTGTGTCAGGGACCCATAGTGAAGCAAGCCTCCAGGGGATGTAGAAAAAGATGTGTGTGTGTGTGGGGGGGTTGCAGGGGAATGGGTGCTGCTAGGCAAAGTCCCTAGGTGTCCCTCCCGCCCCACCTCAACCCATACCTCCACCTTACACCCTCCCCCAAACTCCTGGCAGGTTCTCAGTCTATCTACTGCCAGCTCAGTGCCCCCCCCACTACACAGCCATAGCTTGCACTAAGTGTCTGCTGTGGCTCTTGGCTCACTGGAAGTGCATTAGCCCTCATAACAATGTATCCCCCCCTGCCAATTATGGATCTGATCTGTGTGTTTAATAATTGCCCTCTTCAGACGCATTCAATTGTGTCCAAATGGGAGTGGAATTGATTTTTTGTAGGATATTAGCCGATTACTTTGAGTGCCCCCCTAATTTGAATCGATTTGAATAATGGTTATTCATGTGATCTTTGCCTTTGCTACTGTGCTGCGCAACGACACGCCCTCAAGGTGCAGCTCTGCCACTGTGATAAGTATACTGTATCCCAAAGTGTTGGCATGCACGCAGCATTTGATATTACATGTTCTTTCATAACTTGAGAAAATGTAAAAGTATTAATACAGTAGCGGCTAGAGGGTACAAGTAGATTGCAAGTGCATGGATTAATACAAAATTATACCCGCTGAAGATCTGAGGTCCGTTTTTATTATCAGAGATTTGCTTGTCTCCCTTTTCAAATTGAACTCTATTAGAAACCAGGCTTTTGATTGTTAAACAGTGAATAAATATATGGTTTGCATTCACTTGCTTACATATGCGGTTTTCTAATGCATAAACCTGCTTGATCAGAATGAAAATTTATGAAAAGGTGTCCCGCCATGGCTCGCCTTTGTTGAGCATATATGCAAAGTGTGGACCTGGGTGCTCTCATCCATAGCTGAGTGAACGCTGCCCTGGCCATCATATGTGTCTCAAAGAGGACTGGGGGACACAGACGGTGATTTACCCCCCCCCACAATAGATAGACAATAGGCTTGTCTGACACTTAAAATATTAAAGAGTGGAATATGCACCGCTACGTTGATCTTCACTATCAATATTTAACATCCTCTTATGCATGTATGCTGAGTTGTCCAATTTCATTAAGGCCATTTGTCATCCTGGAGGGCACTGGTCTTGGGCCTGGAGAGCCCAGGGACAAACCAAGGGGGGCTTTTGTCACCAGTACCCATGTGGGGGAAGTGAAATATTCCAGTCGTTTCTCATATACTTTTACAAGGCAACAAACAAATAAAAAAAAATCCATTGTTTTGTGCCTTCACACCAGTGATAATAGGTATAAGTGTTAATGGGTACAAAAGGGGGTTTCAGTGTTTTACTCACCAACAGCAGTGGCGGCAAGTGGAGTTAACATGTTGAAATGAAAAATATTTATTTTTGGCAGTACATGCGGCCCATCTGAAAATTGCTGTACGCCTCCTTCCACATGTACATAAGCATGTGTTCTAAGATACGTCAAGTCTTTGAACAAATCAACATTGGGTTTTCATTTACTCAGAATTACGTTTTGAATGTCATTGTGTGGGTACATGTTCCTTTTTTTGTCATTATACAGAAAATGTATGAGTTCTTAAGAGAAAGGTGCAAGGAAGTATATAACCACAAATTGTGCATTCATCAGTTTGCGTCTTTTCTGTGGGCGTCGCTCTGAGCACGTTGACTAAGACAACGTGGTATACATGGAGCTCTATTTGCTCCCGTACATTTGGCTTGTGTTTATCACATTTCGTCTAACAATACATCTCGATTCCTAAAGGCACAGAATCTCAAATGTGACATTTTAACAACCCTTATTCCTTTCACGCTGCACCATTTCCTTTTTGCACTTTAGTGTCATTTTCATTCCAAACCTGAATTACCAATTTGTCTTTGTGGCACGGGCAATTTACATGCATCCGTTTCAGTTTTTTTATATGCAAAATGCACTAAAGTGTAGCATTTTTCCCATCACAAGGATATTTTCCCGGGTCTAATTTCATGGTTTTGATGGTGAGTGAGTCTGTCTCGGAGGAACTGTACCTCTTGTTCTCATAGCTCCTGGGTGACGTCTTGATGACAAGTGTCTTTAATATGCATGGAGAATGGCAGGTCCCACATTTTGTCCCCACAGTTTTGCATGTTGAGGGGAAATTGCCCAGCGTTGGGGCTGTGGTTACTGCAGGAGACGAATGTCAGTTACCATTCAGAGAGAGACCCTGGCTTTTTATGATTATTGCCTCTGTGTACCACCATTAAAAACAGAGTGGGGGGAATTGTCCGTGCAGCATTTTGGCTCTCTGCATGGTGGCTAAGTTCCAGTAGAAGGATTGCACAGATATTTCCCTCTCACCAAAGAGGGACAGTGATCCTGTGCCAAAGCCTAGAGGCCTGCGTCCTGCCGTGTCACAGCCAGCATTAAAGAGAATCCGAGGCCTCTTTTGCCATCAGTTATACAAAAAAATCCATGTTTTTTCAGGTTTGTGGAAACAATCTCTTTTAAGCTTTGCAGAATTTACACCTTTTAAAAGCCTTTCAACACTACAGTGTATGAAAGAAATACTGAAATGATCTGGTGCTTGTTCATGTGGAATTAAAGCAGTGAAAATCAGTGAAGGTGTATTAATGCTGTGAAAAGCATTACAACACAGTGGATTTATCTGAGTTCTGTACTATGCAAGAAATTATGTTACAGCAAGTTTATGGATATGTGAAAATGTATTCACAATATGCATTTACATGTTACGTCTGAAATACAGGTTATGCTGCTGAACATTTGTTTGTACATGTTTATCTTAAACTCACAAGATGTTTTCAGGTACAGTATGTGATTCTGTGATAGTGTTTAAGGAGAGTTGTGGTTTTGCTTTTCAGGTATTTTACCGTAAAAATGGTTGTACTGGTGTTGCTATTACTGTAAGATGAAAATCACTGCCACTGATACTACCAAAGTTTCTGTGACACTATTATGAGAATGTCTGCTACTATTTCCAGTTGCTACCAGCAAAAGCGCAGCTCCTGCTTGTAAAACAGCTGTGATCACTGATACTGCTGATATTACATCTTCTAAGTCACAACGGCAGTTGAAGCAATAAACCCTTTCCTGTGAGCAAATATTACATTTGCAGAAAGTGATTTATTTTCTTTCACTTACGGTAGTCTTTAAGTTGTTATTTTTATTCAATTATTATAGCTGCTTTAATTTTACATCAAGCCTAAAGGTAATGTTTTAGAGAGTAAACACTGAACCCAAACACTGTGTATTCAGAAGCTGCAAAATGAAAAAAGAGTATTTAATATAAGGTTGTCTGTATGCTTTAAATCCAATTATTTTGCACTTTGTTAAAAAAAAACAAAAAAAACTTGCAACTTTTGGGAAACGTAAATTGGCTGTTTTCTGGTTGCTTTTTAGGAAGGCAGAAGTAAATGCGTGAATTGTGCTAATGAACTGTGATAAAGTTAATTTTGGACATAATTTAGATTATTATTCAATGCTGAAATCTATCCTTTTCTTTGAAGAATAATTCATTCTTCAAAGTGAACATATATACAAGAATATATCACATTAGTATTACTTCAATAGTAAATACCCTGTCAGGTGGTTTCCGATTATGAAAAGATAATAAAAACTTATACTAATCTAATAGCAGGTCATAAACTTTAAAACAGACACAAAACAAAAACAAGTTTATGAAAATGAATACTGAATGAAGACACTTGTTGGTAAAAGTTCTTTATCTCAGTCTTTTGAAATCATGAAACAACTGAGATCTTGTTTGTTTCTTATCTTTCTTCCCGTTTTTTTTTTTTTTTCACCTCTCAGCTCTCAACCATGTCTCATTTCTCACCTGAATAGCACTCTCTGCAGTCCATCCAAACACGCTAACGCACATTTCACATCAAGGATACTGACACACACACACACACACACACACACACACACACACACACACACACACACACACACACACACTTGTATCACCAACCTCTTCCCTTTCTCTCACACGCCCAAAAAAGACACAGACACACACACAGACAGACACACACACATACACCTCTGGTGGCCATATCCGCCACACTTCTTACTAGCGCTAATCAATCTTACAATACATTCATCATCAGCACCCCACCGCAGGCTCCGTCCTGCTGAGTGAAATCTCATTTAGACCTCTTTGGATGTTTCACTGCGGAAATATGCAATTACATCACGGACATGGAGGGACTGGGCCTGGCAGGGAGCAGCCACTGACAATTAGACACCAAACAGACCAGGTGTGAACTGTACAACACACCACCGAAGAAGAAGAAGATGATCTATCTATCTATCTATCTATCTATCTATCTATCTATCTATCTATCTATCTATCTATCTATCTATCTATC